>ML788758.1:218277-231972 GCA_009831015.1 Picea engelmannii | reverse complement strand
AAAATATATCCAAGTTTTCCTCGAGAAGTCATCTATAAATGAGACATAGTACATAGATTTTCCCAATGATGGGACCGACATAGGTCCAAAAACATCACTGTGAACTAGCTGTAAAATTCCTTCTGCCCTCGTTGCACCAGAGGAGAATCTTACCCGTTTATTCTTCCCATATAGACAATGTTCATAGAAATCAAAATCCAGAGACCAATTAGACATACCTTCAACCATACCTTTACCGTGTAGTAGTCGAAGACCCTTCTCTTCGATATGCCCCAGTCTTTGATGCCACAACATAACCTTTTATCCAGAGACTGTAGGAGTTCTTTCTTCTTCAACTTCAATATCAGGAACAATGGAGCTATTACAAACATCACTAATAGTGCTTCCTAGAAGCTTATACAGAGTTCCAAAACAAACTCCCTTCATCAACACCATTTCTCCTTGAACCATCCTGCAAGTTCCCTTTTCAAAAATTGTTTTTACCCTAGCATCTTCCATTTTGCTTACAAAAATCAACTTTCTGGCCATACCTAGGATGTGTAGAACACCAGGTAGTGTTCTTAACCTTCCATCTATGAGTCTCAACTTGACCCTTCCTTTTCCTATGATACTGGTTGTCAAATCATTACCCAAGAAAACATTACCTCCATCATACTTTTCATATTCACAGAACCACTCCCTATGGGGAGTCATATGAAAGGATGCACCTGAGTCAATCAACCATGCCTCATGATCTGCATGTGTGCTTGAAGAGGCCAAGTACACATCCCCTCCTTCTTCCTTGGAGGTCTTTTCTTGTCTAGAAGAAGATTCTTCAGATCCCTTCTTTTTCTCAACTTTGGATCTACACTGCTTCTTGTAGTGCGCTTATTTTCCACACCTCCAACATACCCTTCCAAACTTTCCAAGAGATTTAGATATACCCTTAGACTTAGATCTCCCACTCGAGAAATTAGATCTATTTCTTTCCTAGGAATGCCCTCTTGCAAATAATGCGTTTGTGTTATGTCCTTCCATATTCTTTCATCTCATCTCCTCCAACAACAAGGACAAGACCACTTCTTCAAACTTCAAAGAAGTTGTATTACTACCTATGGCCACAACCAGACTATCCCATGAGTCTAGTAAAGAACACAACAAACTGATACATTTATCTTCATCTGAAATTTTAATATCAATAGATATTAACTGACTCACCAAAGTATTGAAGGTTTTCAAATGCTCTGCCACCGAGTCTCCATCTCTCATCCTCAAGTTATACAGCTTCTTTCTCAGAAATAGTTTATTTACCAAGGACTTAGACTGATACAACTTCCCCAACTTTTCCCATAAATCCTTGGTTGTAGCTTCCTCTGACAGATTCAATAATACTGAATCGGAGAGACACAGTCAAATTATGCTCTTTTCCTTTTGATCTATCTTTTTCTAGTCATTTGCAGAAGTTCCTGTAGGTGCAGTACCTGGATCTACTGCGATCCACTGATCTCTGTGCACCAAAAGATCTTCCATATTGAGCTTCCATAGCTCAAATCTTTTCCCATTAAACTTTTCGATCTCCATCTTCGAATTTCTTTCCATTTCTTTTCACCTGAAAAACAATACCGCAGATCTCCCACTGTTACAAGGCTTATCATAGTCCCGAGCCAAACCCTTGATGACAAAGGCATCCACCTGAAGCCATTAAATATTTGATACCAAATGTAAATTCTAACCTTGTACAATGTCTACTGTAAACATATATTCAGAAAAGAATAGAAAATATACAATGGCAAATGCAAACATTACGCAGAGATTTTTCCCCTGGAAACCCAAATCGGGAAAACCAGCATATATTATATTCATACATTGTGTTACATTGTTTACAATACAATATACATATAGGATCCAGCGACATCCAAAACCCTAACCCAATGACCTGGATTAGTCCAAAACCCTAATTCCTTAATTGGAAATAGAAAACCATCGGCAAAAAACCATGTGCCAAAAAACCACCTAAATATCATGTGGTCCCAGAAATATGTCGTCCCGGTGTGAAATTTTTTTTCTGGGGCATTGTCCCCGAACCCCTACACCCCCCCTATAACCCCCCTGGGCACCCGGCGCAAATTCTCATACACTAATACTCATGTAAAGAATATAACACATACCCAACACTTAGTAATATTATATATTTTTTGTTACAAGCATTAGATATCATTTTACCGATTTTGGGAGGTTTCCATCAATAATAAGATGTCATGGTTATTTTCTCTATTTTGTGTAATGGATGTACATGCTATATGTTTGACAAAATTCCTCATTGAGAAAATTATTTATAAGAAGTTAACAACACATTCAAATAAGAATAAACAAAATTTTTGAGGAAGAAACTATAATATTCTCACCTAGCCTAGTTGGGATCATTACAGTGGTATCAGAGATAGTCATTCTTATAGCATGTGACTTCATTTATGCCTAAGAGAAAATGGAGTGGATTATAAACCTCTCGAGACTCACTAGAAAAAAAAAACCAACAAAACCACACAGATTTATATCCAGAAGGAAGCATGGGAGACAACCTTGAAGGGACTATGCTCCAAATATTAAAATATCTTGTAACAAATACAACAAGGTTCCAACATCAAACACTTCATGTGCTCCCACAAATAATGGGCCAACATGGGAATATGAATGGTATAGATCAAGGTGGCACTGGTGGATCCCATTGGGGTGATAGGATACACACATAGAGTAGCAATAATCATAGCCCAGAACAAAGCGAGAGCCTAAGGATTGCTAGGCTTTTATTACCATAGTTCTTGACAAGGAAGTCTATAGGAGAACTGCGTGCATAATACCATGGAAGGTGCATACAAGAATGATATCAAACAACTCACCATATTAAGTACATTTTCATTTACATTTACAACTGGGTTCATCCTAGGGGTATTACAATCCCCTCCCCTTATTTATGCACTTTCCTCAATGCATTATGTACACAGATCAACAATAATTCCAAAATATTCAAAACGATGTGGGTATTCTACCCATAGTGCATCCTCATGCTCTCGAGTAGTATCCTCACAACCATACCAAGTCCATTGGACCTTCACAATCCCTATGGCTCAATTCTAGAGTTGTTTGATTTTGTGGTCCAGAATGCCTACCAGATGTACTTATAAAGTGTCTTCTTGCTCCACCTAAATCATATTCCAATCAATAACATGATTAGCATTAGGTATATATTTCTTAAGCAATGATGCATGGAATACATTATGAACAGCTACTAGACCAATCCTTTCTGGGATTTCAAATGACTCGAAATAGCGAGCTGCTAACTTTGAACAATTTCCCAACTTCAGGAAACTTTTGTTGGCCTTAACCTTCAATAATACATGATCACCCACTTTAAATTCTCTGTGAGTTATGTCCTTATCATCATAGATTTTCTTCCTGTCTTGGGTAGCCTTTAATTTAAATTTTTTTTTTCAACATTTTCTCCTCCATTTCCCAAAGTAAATCTGGCCCAACCACTGCTCTATATGTTGGGTTATCCCAACTTACTGGTGTGTTTCACTTTTTGCCATAACGTGCCTCAAATGGGCTCATCTTTAGAGATGTTTGGTACCCATTGTTATAAGAAAACTCTACTAAGTGTAGGTAGTCTTCCCATATTGATGGTTTATCCATAACATATATCCTCAACATATCCCTCAATCAATTGATTCACCCTCTATGTTCGTCCATCTGATTATGGATGATAAGTTGTACTAAAATTCAAATTTGTTCCAAATCCATTAAATAATCCCTTCCAAAAATTTGAGGTAAATTTTGGATCTCTGTTAGCCAAAATTGTCTTGGGTATATCATGTAATCGAAAAATTCCTCTCATATAAACATCAACAATGTTGGCTTCCTTGTGATTGAGCTTTACTGGAATAAAATGGGCATCTTTAGTAAGCTTATCCACCACTACCATGATAGAATCATGTTTCTTGTTCGTTCTGGGCAATTTGGTGATGAAATCCATTGTTACAACTTCTCATTTCCACTCAATAATGGGTAATGGCTATAGAAAACCAGTTGGGTGTCTATGCTCAACTTTTACCTTTTGATATTACAAACATTTGGCAATAAAATCAATGACTTGTTTATTCATTCCTAGCCAATAATATTGGCTCTTAAAATATGCAATAGATTTCTGATAACCTGGGTGCCCAACATAAGGTACATTATGCATTTATCTCAATATCATATTTTTCAATTCATGGGAATTTGGTACATAAATTTTTCCCTTGTACATGAGAATTTCATCATTATTTAGATTATAGTCTTCAATTTTTTTTTTTCTACAAATTACCTTGTTGTAATTTTGCAACTAATTCCTTATATTGCAAAACTAATTTTCCAACCTCCAAAATTTTGTCTTTCAAATCTGATTGGTACATGATAATGGTTGTAGCATGCAACTCATGCACTCTTCTGTTAAGTGCATCAGCCACTTTGTTCTCTTTCCCCTTGATATGTTTTATATCAAATTCATATTCACCGACAAATTCTAAATATATGTTTTGCCTAGCATTTAGAGTTGGATGATCAAATAAACATGTCATACCATTATGGTCTATCCTTGGTTCAAACCTTTTACCCATGAGATAGTTCCTCCACTTCCTCAAGACATGCACTATGACTACCAACACCAAATCATGAGCGGCATAGTGCATTTCATTCTCCTTCAACTTCCTTGATTCATAACATACAACAAACCCATTTTGACTGAGGACTCCAACAAGTCTTTATTTACATGCATCTGTAAATGTCCACTGAAACTTCACACCCTTCTTTTGCAAGGAAGTGATTGGGTGTGCAATCTTTGAGAATCCTTCAATAAATATCCTATAGTAGCCTACAAGGCCCATCAGTGATCTGACCTTTGTCACATTATTTGGTGTTGACCATCCTCTAATGGTTTCTATCTTCTTAGGATCAAGTGATATCCCATCCTCTAAAATGATATATCCCAAATAATGAATTTTCTTCTGATAAAATGAACACTTTCTCAATTTGGCATACAAATATTGATCCCATAATACTTTTAAAACCATCCTCAAGTGTTGTTCATTCTCTTCCTCTGAATTAGAATATATAATAATTTCATCTAAAATTACAATGACAAACTTATCTAAGTATTCTTTGAAAATACCATTCATTAGACACATAAAGACAGTCGGTGCATTTGATAACCCAAATGGCACCACTATGAACTCATAATGAGCATACCTTGTTATGAAAGAAATCTTGTTAATGTCTTCTTCTTTGATTCTTACTTGATGATAAATAGACCTAAGATCAATCTGGGAGAATATTTTTGCATCTTTCAACTGATCAAAGAGGCCATCAATCCTTGGCAAAGGATACTTATTCTTCACAATTATGTTGTTCAATTGTCTAAAGTCAATGCAAAGTCTCAATATTCCATCCTTTTTCTTCACAAATAAAACTGGGGCACCCCAAGGTGATAAACTTGGGTGTATATACAACTTCTTCATAATATCTTCAATTTTCATTTGCAACTCCTTCAATTCTGGTGCACTCATCTTGTATGGAGTCTTCGATACTGGAGCTTCTTCAGGCATCAAATCTATGGAGAAATAAATGTCTCTTTTAGGGGGTAATCTTGGTATTTCCTTAAACACATCTTCAAACTCTTTTAGGAATGCATAATATTTAATATTTGACACCTTATATTTAGGTGTCTCTTCCATATGTGTTGCAATTATTTGACACCATTTTCTATAACATTTCTTCAGCTACAATGGTGAAATTTCTCTTATGGTTACTACTCTGAGAATTCCCTACATTGTCCTTAGGTTCCTTTCCTCATCCAAGAAAGTAAATGCCTTGTTATGATAGTCTAGGATATCATGATGTTGTTCCAACCAATCCATCTCAATTAGATATTCATAGGACCTAAAGGAAATATGTTCAAATCGTCCCTAGTGTTCATTCCATTCATGTCCATAAGACATGACTTAACCATCTCATTAACTTTTCTTTTGGATCTGGTAGCCAGCTGCACCAACCAAGATTTTCCATTCTTTCTTCTTGGAAAATGAAAACTTTCCACCATCTTAGGATCTATATAACTATGGCTATCTTTTGAATCAATTAAAATAGAAATGGTTTGGTTGTTGATCATACCTTCCACTTCAATCATGTGTGGTTGATACTCTGCTTGTTTGTTGTCCAAGACTACATAGATCCTTGGCACATTTCTTCCCATGTCCTCCATTGTTTCTTCTTGTTGTACATTGTGAACAATCCTCACTTTTTCACCTATGTGAGGACAATCTCTAAACATATGATCTCCTTTACAAACCCAACATTGAATAGGTGGTTGCCTTGGTCTTTGACCCCTTTTCTCAATCGTTCTGGTTTCTCTAGAAGTTGGTTGTCCCTGAGGATTATTTATGAAGAATGGTGGCTTAGTCCCCTTCTTCCTCTGATCCATATTGAATTTCTTCTTGTCTTACCAAGATTTTCGGAAACTTGGCCTCGCTTTTTGCTAATCATATAGGAATTTATCTTGCCTTATGGTCTCATCCAATGTTTTCGGATCATCATTTTGTATTTTTTCAAAGATGAATGATGGAAATCCACTCAGATACCTTTGAATCTTAAATGTCTTATCTTTGATTAAAGAAACATACTTCAATAGTTCTAAAAACCTTCTTTCATATTCATCTATGGTCATACTCCCAAGCTTGAGTTCAAAAAACTCTTTCATTTTCTTGTCATAGTATCTCTTAGTCAAGTATTTATTTTCAAAATGCTTCTTGAATTCCCTCCAAGTAACACTTTTCACTTTAATGTGCTACACCTGCACAAGATGATCCCACCACATGGATTCCTTTCCCTTGAGTTGATAGATGGAAATTATTCCTTCTTCATGATATGAATAATTATGCAATTGAAAATACTTTCTCATGCCTAACATCCATGTCTTTGCATCTTCATCCTTCTTATGTTTTCCATCAAATGTATGAGGCTTGATTTTTTTCATTTCTCCTCGTAGCTCATCCACCCCAGACCTATTATTCTTCCTGACAGGGGATGGAATTGAGTTTTTGTTTTCTCTCTTATTGGAATGCCTCGAGGAGTGATTGTTATGTCTGCTAACACTTCTTGTTCTTCTTTTCTCATCAGGAGACCTATGACTTCCTAATTTGCTTGAGCCACTCTCTTTATCCAATTTATTTTCTATTCTATTTGAGCTCTGCATTAACTTCATGTTGAAGTCCTCCTGTTGCTCCTTCTTTATCATAAGCCTTTCATTATCATCTTTATGGATTTGGACATCTTTCTGCAAATTTTTAATGGTCTTTATCATATCCATGTTTTCATCCCTTCCTTCTGCATGTCCATTGGAGTTTACTCTTTCAATGCCCAAATGGACATCCATCCCTCTAATTTCATATTCTTGGTTGTAAGTATCTTGTGCATATTCCATTCCTCTGCACTCTATGTTGATCCTTATCTGATCTAGTTGTTTTTAACTCTACAAAATCTGCAGCCAACAGAACTTTGTAAGGCTAACTATTTCAACAATTTCATGAAAATATGAACCATTCTCGTTCAATAATATATCATAATTATTTCTTCTAATTTCCTAAAAAATTGATTTCCCAGATCAATTTTCTGGGTGAAAAATTATATTCTATTTTCCAACACCTTTCCAACACATGCTTCCATGCTCAATTATGAGTCTTAAGCAGAAAGTTATGGTTATTTGAAAATTGTCCATTAATGTTTTTTGTTCACTCTTCAACTTGGTGCAATTATGCATTGTAATTAAGCATTTTTTCACCTACTGCATTGGATTTTTCATAGGATATAAATTGGGTTTCTTCATATACATATTTTGGATAGTCTTTCCAAGTTTCACCTATTTCTGGGTTCTAGGCTACTAGTTACATTCTGTTGAAGTTCTAGGGCAATTCATGTTTTTGGTTTAGATTGCTACAGGTACCTTCTTTGCCATATTAAACATTTTTAACATGCCTAGAAATTTACTTCATCTTTAAGACTATATTATATGGTTCAATAGATTTTCATTGACCTCTCATGTGCCTAAATCTGATTCTGGAGAAGAGAGTTATGGCCCTTCGAAGTTAGTTGGGTCTTAAAATTTACCCTCCATTGTTTGTCCTGTAACTTCCTCATAAAAGATCTGTTTGACAAATGATTTACACCATTATAAAGATTCCTCCAGGTTCTTTCATTTGAGTCATAGAGATAAAGTGTACCAAGCCACACTCTATTCTCATGGTTTTTAAGTAGCTAAAAATGTTGTTAAAGGCCTCAAAAAGGCGCTGCAAAAACATGACCTTCAAACAATATAAAATGTTGTAGAAATTCACTAGTTTTGAGTTGTTGTAGACCATCCAAATGACTTTGCGTGCACAAATTTGAACATTTACACCCATATTTAGCATGTACAACAATACCCTAAGGTAGTGCATGCTACGTGCACCTATAACCAATGTGGATCACTTCTTTTT
This sequence comes from Picea engelmannii, assembly GCA_009831015.1. Taxonomy (NCBI): domain Eukaryota; kingdom Viridiplantae; phylum Streptophyta; class Pinopsida; order Pinales; family Pinaceae; genus Picea; species Picea engelmannii. The sequence continues at coordinate 223,432 of ML788758.1, read as the reverse complement.
CACGCCAATAACTGGTGTGCACTACTTTGTGTCCCACGCAAATATATACCATGCACAATTTTGGTTCATGCACTAATATCTGTTGCACACAATTTTTGCGTCACACACTAATATTCCATGCACATTTTAGTCTATGTGTTGCACCATTCCAAATTTTAGTAGGCCCCCACCATGCACTATAACTCTGCGCGCACCATTAACTAAACTATTGTGCAATAACATTTACCTATATTGCACGCACACCAAAAGTATTCCTCTACACTCTCTCAATACTCCACACACCACACGCGCCATTATTATGCATGTGCACATCACGCACACCAATATTATGCATGTTCCACTCAATCTGCAGTGCACAATTATAAATTTAGTGTGCACACCCACACGCCAAAAGTTTTGTGTGCACCACCAAATTTTCACGCAGGCACCCGCACGCCAATATTTTTTTGTGCAGCTCCAAATTTTAGTGCACACACTCACACGCCAATATTTTTCCATGCAACACCCAATTTTGGCATGCGCACCCGCACACCAATATTTTTCCACGCAACACAAAATTTTAGCGCGCGCACCTACACACCAATATTTTTTCACACAATGCCAAAGTTTAGCGCACTCACCCACACATCAATATTTATCCGCGCAACGACAAATTTTAGCGTGCACACCCGCACACCATTATTTTTCCACGCAACACCAAATTTTAGCACACGCACCTGCACACCAATATTTTTCCACATATCACAAGCTTGTCACTCTGCATCATGCATTTTTAGTGCGCCCACCTGTGCACATTCATTTTTATGTGCACCAATTCCTTGTGAATTCCACTGCAGAAATTGGGGCTTTTGCTTAACGTTTTCCCAATTTTTACCATAGAAATTTTGCAAATATGAAATTTGTTTAATTTCACCCCAATAACACGAATTCAAGATCCACAACAAAAAATCACTATGGGTTGACATTTCTGGAATGAATTTTTCCCAAACTCAATTCACGAATTGAGAATTTTAATCAACTAATCTCACTCCATTTATCATGGCTTCACTGTAACTTCATATTTGACCAATTTCAGGTCTTAATTTTCTAGAACAGATATTAAATCAAGAATATCTTATCAATTGGCCAAATTTCTCAATTTTCCCATGAATTTAACAAGAGAAATTGGGGCTTTTCCCAATTCCATGCAATTGCTTCTAATTTTTTACCATGGACGCTCTGTACCTTGAAATTTGGCCACTTCAAAATAAATCCTCTATGAAATTTCTCTTTAACTCAACTTTCTCAGGCCATCTAGGCTCAGTGTTGAAAATTGAAGCTCTGATATGATATTGTAACATCCCCAACATCCAACTGGCCTATGCCACGTAACAATTTTCAAACTGTATGAAAATTAAAACATATACACACAAAAACTCTCTTGGAACTTTATATATATATATAACTTAAAACAGACAAAAACATTTTGTAAATGCATAGATTCATACAGAAATAGCAATAACATATACATGTAGCATAGACAGAAAATACCCATAAATATAACGACAGGTATAAACCACACACAGGATAAACACATAAATAATATTGCAACATATAAATTTAATACATGATTGACACTTATCTTGGTAAGAATATTTCCAACTGCATGCAGACCTTCCACGAACCTCCCAGCCTTAGACCACACTGCTCATCACTCTCAGCAGTGGGTCACCCCCGGTTGGGACTGAAATCCACCCGGGTAAAGGGATTCCTAACCAAGCTGATGTATCTCAGACAATGGGAAATAATCCATCACAGGTGCAACTCAAACTAACATCCTACAGTCCCTCATTCCCCACATTCATGTCCCACCCCAGGAAGTGTTCCCATTCTCTTATCAACAACCCCTTGGTTGCCCCACTTCCTTTTCGGGGCTTCAACAACAGGTCAGACAGGAAGTCTAAGAGCCCTATAGTTGTAGTTTAGCACCTTCATGAAATCAATTCCTAGAAATTCTCTCACCTTGAGAGATTTCTCATGGGCCTGACAACCTGCCTCTTCAATATCCCACGAGCCTAACAACCCGCTTCTTTAGTCCAACTCCTAATATAACCAGGTATAGATACGAGTATGGTAATAGTACAGTGACAGTAATAGAAATTTACAGAGCATAGCTCCAATGAGTGTCTAAATAATGATGGAATGATAAGAAAATGAACTAATTCCAAGCTATATGTATGCATGTTGCCAACTTGACACTTGTCATGTTGGGAGCTACTTTGGCCCACTTGTCCCCATCCTTAGAACTTATGAAAAAATAATTATCCATACTTTATACTTTAAGGAATATTAATATAATATTCCTTTTTGGCTTAAGATCCCTAGCTTAGCCTTTTTCCTTAAAGTTTAGCTCCCCCTTTCCCCAACTAGTGGATTTTATTCCCCCATACTTTTTTATCATGGTCAGTCTACACGCAATGATGTATTTTATATTAATGATAAGACATATACAAAAATAGGCTCACTGGCCTTTAGCATCTAGGATCTTTGGCCTAATAATAACATAATTCTTTTGGCTTATAATAAATTGGCTCACCAGCCTATAAAACACAACATATACACAAAGGCTCTCTAGCCTCAAAATCACATGCACTTAAATTTGTTGCGCGTGGTTTCCTAGAATGTGCAAACTTAATCATTTTACTGTGAAGTACATGGACACACTATACCATGGAAGGTGCATACAAAAATGGTATCAAACAACTCACCATCTTAAGTACATTTCCATTTATAATTACAATTGGGTTCGACCTAGGGGTACTACATCAACCTACCCCATTAGGGCCCACATGGTTTTTGGTGCTTCATCTCCTAGGGTAAGGTTTTTGGATGTTAAAAAGACATGGAGGCCTCATTTTAATGGGCTCAGGAAAATACACATATCCTCCACATCTCTTCTCACATATTAGTTACCATCATTCGAGCAAGATTTTTTCATTTTGTATTTTACAATTTCAACAAATTTCTTTAATGAATACAAGTTAAGCTTCATTGTATCTTTGTTATTCTCCATTGTATCTATGTGTTAATGTTATATATATGGGTATCATTTCATTCTGATCATAAATTCAGATCAATGGTATTATAATGGTCTTTGTTGGAAGATTGGTTGTTGTCATTGAGGTCAACCCTAGTCATTGGTTTTGGACTCCATTATTGATGAAGGTATTTGGACATGAAGGATAGTGTACATGAAGACACAACACCCATGGATGGATAGTATACATCATCTTGTTTTGGGTGGTAGGTGGCACATCACATGGATCCTCATGTTTGAGGAGAAATGAATTTTTAAAGATGACAAAGTGAATTGAAGAAGGAAGTACATGTTGGCCCTGAAGATAATTAAAGAAAAGAATTACAAAATAAGAAAGTGTCAAGTCGGACCTAATGTTAAAAGGAAGTGACATAATTGGTATAAATAAATATCATTATACATTCATTTTACACAAGTTTGAAGTCAAATTTCATAGGAGATCTGAAGTAACGAAGGTCGAAATTCAAGGGAGTATCAAGTCTCTTGGTGATGTGTTCTATGGTATGTTATTTACAAGTCATATTACCATTTTCTCTATAACTTATTTTATAGAACAAATCATATCGTGAAATTGATATTGTATTGAGAATACATATCTAGGTACCTGTGGTAAAAATTTCATCTCTTTATTCACTATAATTTTGGAGATACACTCTGTGGAAGATAGGATTTTTGACTAGTCCTGAAGCTAGTCATAAACAGGTGTTTCGGGTAAAACAATCATAACTTATTCATATAGAATCCAAATGAAGTGTGACAAATTTCATTGGAAAGAGTACGGGTTTTAGTTTCTTGTGTGAGAGTTTTAGAATCTGATGTTAAATATTGAGTGTGAGGCATTCTGTACAAGTTCACTCTTCTGAATAAACCATAATTGAATAAGGTCTACCATTCTCTTTATAAATTATTTTTGGGGAATATTCAAGGAGTGAAACTTGGAGGCGCTTTAGAGAATACATTGATTAATATTATATACAGTATTAGAGTATTCAAAGAATTGAATAATTTCATAAGTTGAAGAAGTCTTAGAAAGAATTATCAGGTTCTATGTGATGGTTGGTTGATGGTGATGATTTAATGTAAAGTTTTATTATCTCTCATACATTCTTGGGTGGAAGGAATGGGAAAGGATGGAGAGGTCAGCCCTCTCTTGATATTGGAGGATTGTATCTTCATCTTGGAGGTTTATCCCTCCTTTTATATTTGGAATCTGTAGCTACCTTTGGAAGTCATTACTTCCCTTGAACAATAACTATTGATTACTTCTCATATATTGTGCATGGCATATTGTGGTGTATTTGTGTAACTCTTATACTATTTTTTATTTCTCATTGGATATAATTAAATGGTTTAAGTATAATTTAAAAAAAAAAAAAAATTATACTTGATACTGATTCACCCCCCTCTTAGTATTAATGATTGGTATCAAAGCGAGTTACCTTCAGTACAATTTAACCACTAGAAGGAAGATCCTAAGGAGAAATAGATGACAACATTACAAATGGGATTCCACCATTTGATGGAAGTAATTTTGAATACTGGAGTAATAGAATGGAAACTAACTTGAAATATCTTGGGGTAGATGTTTGTCTCTTAGTTGCTTCAAGATACAATGCTTTGAAGAAACCAAAGACTGCAACTCAGAAGGAAGAAAAAAGGAACAACAAATTGACAATGGATACCATCTTGGATGGATTAACAGATTTAGTGAAATCCAAGGTGGGATCATGTGTATCAACAAAATAGATTTACGACAAGCTACAAGACCTTTACGCAAGGGAAGAATCATATGAAGAAGAATAGATTCATGAAGAAGAAATGATTCGAAAAGAAGATGATAATCTTAAAAAATTGAAGCATGTTGAGATTGAAAATAGCAAGCTCAAAGAAACGTGTAGAAAACTAAGAAGTGAATTGGTTAGTTGTGAAAAGACAATTGGATCATGTTGTCATTGATGCCAATGGTTTGATTGATTGATGTCATTGATTGATGTCAAGTGATTGATTGATGTCAAAGGATTGATTGATTGATGATCGATGTAATATAATATGTATTGTCCTTGATGAGAATGCATAGAT
>ML788758.1:148889-218227 GCA_009831015.1 Picea engelmannii | reverse complement strand
CATACATTGTGTTACATTGTTTACAATACAATATACATATAGGAGCCAGCAGCATCCAAAACCCTAACCCAATGACCTGGATTAGTCCAAAACCCTAATTCCTTAACTGGAAATAGAAAACCATCGGCAAAAAACCATGTGCCAAAAAACCACCTAAATATCGTGTGGTCCCAGAAATATGTCGTCTCGGTGTGAAAAAAAAATTCGGGGGCGCTGCCCCCAAACTCCTGCACCCCCCCTCTAACCCCCCTGTGCGCTCGGCATAGATGCTCATACACTACTACTCATGCAAAGAATATAACACATACCCAACACTTAGTAATATTATATATTTGTTGTTACAAGCATTAGATATTATTGTACTGATTTTGGGAGGTTTCCATCAATAATAAGATGCCATGGTTATTTTCTCTATTTTGTGTAATGGATGTACATGCTATATGTTTGACAAAATTCCTCATTGAGAAAATTATTTATAAGAAGTTAACAACACATTGAAATAATAATAAACAAAATTTTTGAGGAAGAAACTATAATATTCTCACCTAGCCTAGTTGGGATCATTACAATGGTATCAGAGATGGTCATTCTTATAGCATGTGACTTTATTTATGCCTAAGAGAAAATGGAGTGGAGTATAAACCTCTCGAGACTCACTGGAAAAAAAAAAAACAACAAAACCACACAGAGTTATATTCAGAAGGAAGCATGGGAGACAACCTTGAAGGGACTATGCTCAAAATATTAAAATATATTGTAACAAATACAACAAGATTCCAACATCAAACACTTCAGGTGCTCCCACAAATAATGGTCCAACATGGGAATACGAATGGTATAGATCAAGGTGGCACTAGTGGATCCCATTGGGGTGATAGGATACACACATAGAGTAGCAATAATCATAGCCCAGAACAAAGCGAGAGCCTAAGGATTGCTAGGCCTTTATTACCATAGTTCTTGACAAGGAAGTCTATAGGAGCACTGCGTGCATAATACCATGGAAGGTGCATACAAAAATTATATCAAACAACTCACTAGCTTAAGTACATTTTCATTTACATTTACAACTGGGTTCATCCTAGGGGTATTACAATCCCCTCCCCTTATTTATGCACTTTCCTCGGTGTATTATGTACACAGATCAACAATAATTCCAAAATATTCAAAATGATGTGGGTATTCTACCCACAGTGCATCCTCATGCTCTCAAGTAGTATCCTCACGACCGTACCAAGTCCATTGGACCTTCACAAGCCCTATGGCTCAATTCTAGAGTTGTTTGATTTTGTGGTCCAGAATGCATACCATATGTACTTATAAAGTGCCTTCTTGCTCCACCTAAATCATATTCCAATCAATAGCATGATTAGCATTAGGTATATATTTCTTAAGAAATGATGCATGGAATACATTATGAACAACTACTAGACCAATCCTTTCTGGGATTTCAAATGACCCACAATAGCGAGCTGCTAAATTTGAATAATTTCCCAACTTCAGGAAACTTTTGTTGGCCTTAACCTTCAATAATACATGATCACCCACTTTAAATTCCCTGTGAGTTATGTCCTTATCATCATAGATTTTCTTCCTGTCTTGGGTAGCCTTTAATTTTTTATTTATTTTTCAACATTTTCTCCTCCATTTCCCAAAGTAAATATGGCCCAACCACTGCTCTATATGTTGGGTTATCCCAACTTACCGGTGTGTTTCACTTTCTGCCATAAAGTGCCTCAAATGGGCTCATCTTTAGAGATGTTTGGTACCCATTGTTATAAGCAAAATCTACTAAGTGTAGGTAGTCTTCCCATATTGGTGGTTTATCCATAACATATATCCTCAACATATCCCTCAATCAATTGATTCACCCTCTATGTTCATCCATTTGATTATGGATGATAAGTTGTACTCAAATTCAAATTTGTTCCAAATCCATTAAATAATCCCTTCCAAAAATTTGAGGTAAATTTTGGATCTCTATTAGCCACAATTGTCTTGGGTATACCATGTAATCGAGAAATTTATGTCATATAAACATCAACAATGTTGGCTTCCTTGTGAGTGAGCTTTACTGGAATAAAATGGGCAGCTTTAGTAAGCTTATCCACCACTACCATGATAGAATCATGTTTCTTGTTTGTTCTGGGTAGTTTGGTGATGAAATCCATTGTTACAACTTCCCATTTCCACTCAACAATGGGTAATGGCTATAGAAAACTAGTTGGGTGTCTATGCTCAACTTTTACCTTTTGATATTACAAACATTTGGCAATAAAATCAATGACTTATTTCTTCATTCCTGGCCAATAATATTGGCTCTTAAAATATGCAACTGGGTTCCCAACATAAGGTACATTATGCATTTATCTCAATATCATATTTTTCAATTCATGGGAATTTGGTACATAAATTTTTCCCTTGTACATGAGAATTTCATCATTATTTAGATTATAGTCTTCAATTTTTTTTTCTGCAAATTACCTTGTTGTAATTTTGCCACTAATTCCTTGTATTGCAAAACTAATTTTCCAGCCTCCAAAATTTTGTCTTTCAAATATGATTGGTACATGATAATGGTTGTAGCATGCAACTCATGCACTCTTCTGCTAAGCGCATCAGCCACTTTGTTCTCTTTCCCCTTGATATGTTTTATATCAAATTCATATTCACTGACAAATTCTAAATATATGCTTTGCCTAGAATTTAGAGTTGGATGATCAAATAAATATGTCATACCATTATGGTCTATCCTCGGTTCAAACATTTTCCCCATGAGATAGTTCCTCCACTTCCTCAAGACATGCACTATGACTACCAACACCAAATCATGAGCGACATAGTGTGTTTCATTCTCCTTCAACTTCCTTGATTGATAACATACAACAAACCCATTTTGACTGAGGACTCCACCAAGTCTTTATTTACATGCATCTGTGCATACAATGAATTCTTCATTTTGATATCCTTAAAATTGGGCACTAGTTAATAATTGCTACAAGTGTTGGAAACTGTTTTCACGATCCAATGTCCACTGAAACTTCACACCCTTCTTTTGCAAGGAAGTGATTGGGTGTGAAATCTTTGAGAATCCTTCAATAAATATCCTATAGTAGCCTGTAAGGCCCATCAGTGATCTGACCTTTGTCACATTCTTTGGTGTTGACCATCCTCTAATGGCTTCTATCTTCTCAGGATCGAGTGATATCCCATCCTCTAAAATGATATATCCAAAATAATTAATTTTCTTCTGATAAAATGAACACTTTCTCAATTTGGCATACAAATATTTCTCCCATAATACTTTTAAAACCATCCTCAAGTGTTGTTCATTCTCTTCCTCCGAATTAGAATATATAATAATTTCATCTAAAATTACAATGACAAAATTTTCTAAGTATTCTCTAAAAATACCATTCATTAGACACATGAAGACAGTCGGTGCAGTTGATAACCCAAATGGCACCACTATGAACTCATAATGAGCATACCTTGTTATGAAAGAAATCTTATTGATGTCTTCTTCTTTGATTCTTACTTGATCATAAACAGACCTAAGATCAATCTCGGAGAATATTTTTGCATCTTTCAACTGATCAAAGAGGTCATCAATCCTTGGCAAAGGATACTTATTCTTCACAATTATGTTGTTCAATTGTCTAAAGTCAATGCAAAGTCTCAATATTCCATCCTTTTTCTTCACAAATAAAATTGGGGCACCCCAAGGTGATACACTTGGGTGTATATACCACTTCTTCATATTATCTTCAATTTGCATTTGCAACTCCTTCAATTCTGGTGCACTCATCTTGTATGGAGTCTTCGATACTGGAGCTTCTTCAGGCATCAAATCTATGGAGAAATCAATGTCTCTTTTAGGGGGTAATCTTGGTATTTCCTTAAACACATCTTCAAACTCTTTTAGGAATGCATAATCTTTAATATTTGACACCTTATATTTAGGTGTCTCTTCCATATGTGTTGCAATTATTTGACACCATTTTCTATAACATTTCTTCAGCTACAATGGTGAAATTTCTCTTATGGATACTACTCTAGTAATTCCCTACATTGTCCTTAGGTTCCTTTCCTCATCCAAGAAAGTAAATGCCTTGTCATGATAGTCTAGGATATCATGATGTTGTTCCAACCAATCCATCTCAATTATATAGTCATAGGACCTAAAGGCAAGATGTTCAAATCTTCCCTAGTGTTCAGTCCATTCATGTCCATAAGACATGACTTAACCATCTCATTAACTTTTCTTTTGGATCTGGTAGCCAACTGCACCAACCAAGATTTTCCATTCTTTCTTCTTGGAAAATGAAAACTTTCCCAAATCTTAGGATCTATATAACTATGGATATCTTTTGAATCAATTAAAATAGAAATGGTTTGGTTGTTGATCATACTTTCCACTTCAATCATGTGTGGTTGATACTCTTCTTGTTTGTTGTCCAAGACTGCATAGATCCTTGGCACATTTCTTCCCATGTCCTCCATTGTTTTTGCTTGTTGTACATTGTGAACAATCCTCACTTTTTCACCTATGTGAGGACAATCTCTAAACATATGATCTCCTTTACAAACCCAACATTGAATAGGTGGTTTCCTTGGTATTTGACCCCCTGTCTCAATCGTTCTTCTTTCTCAAGAAGTTGGTTGTCCCTGAGGATTATTTATGAAGAATGGTGGCTTAGTCCCCTTCTTCCTCTTATCCATATTGAATTTCTTCTTGTCTTACCAAGATTATTGGAAACTTGGCCTCGATTTTTGCTAATCATATAGGAATTTATCTTGCCTTATGGTCTCATCCAATGTTTTCGGATCATCATATTGTATTTTTTCACAGATGAATGATGGAAATCCACTCAGATACCTTTGAATATTAACTGTCTTATCTTTGATGAAAGAAACATACTTCAATAGTTCTAAAAACCTTCTTTCATATTCATCTATGGTCATATTCCCAAGCTTGAGTTCAAAAAACTCTTTTATTTTCTTGTCATAGTATCTCTTAGTCAAGTATTTATTTTCAAAATGCTTCTTGAATTCCCTCCAAGTAACACTTTTCACTTTAATGTGCTACACCTACAAAAGATGATCCCACCACATGGATGCCTTTCCCTTGAGTTGATAGATGGAAATTATTCCTTCTTCATGAGATGAATAATTATGCAATTGAAAATACTTTCTCATGCCTAACATCCATGTCTCTGCATATTCATCCTTCTTGTGCTTGCCATCAAATGTATGAGGCTTGATTTTGTTCATTTCTCCTCGTAGATCATCCACCCCAGACCTCTTATTCTTCTTTACAGGGGATGGACTTGATTTTTTGTTTTCTCTCTTATTGGAATGCCTCGAGGAGTGATTGTTATGTCTGCTAACACTTCTTGTTCTTCTTTTCTCATCATGAGATCTATGACTTCCTGATTTGCTTGAGCCACTCTCCTTATCCAATTTATTTTCTATTCTATTTGAGCTCTACATTAACTTCATGTTGAAGTCCTTCTGTTGCTCCTTCTTTCTCATAAGCCTTTCATTATCATCTTTATGGCTTCGGACATCCTTTTGCAAATTTTTAATGGTCTTTATCATATCCATGTTTTCATCCCTTCCTTCTGCATGTCCATTGGAGTTTTCTCCTTCAATGCCCAAATGAACATCCATCCCTCTAATTTCATATTCTTGGCTGTAAGTATCTTGTGCATATTCCATTCATCTACACTCTGTGTTGATCCTTATCTGATCTAGTTGTTTTTAACTCTACAAAATGTGCAGCCAACAGAACTTTGTCATGCTAACTGTTTCAACAATTTCATGAAAATATGAACCATTCTGGTTCAATAATATATCATAATTCTTTCTTCTGATTTCCTAAAAAATTGATTTCCCAGATCAATTTTCTAGGTGAAAAATTATATTCTATTTTCCAATACCTTTCCAACACATGCTTCCATGCTCAATTATGAGTCTTAAGTAGAAAGTTATGGTTATTTGAAAATTGTCCATTAATGTTTTTTGTTCACTCTTCAACTTGGTGCAATTATGCATTGTAATTAAGCATTTTTGCACCTACTCCATTGGATTTTTCGTAGGATATAAGTTGGGTTTCTTCATATACATATTTTGGACAGTCTTTCCAAGTTTCACCTATTTCTAGGTTCTAGGCTACTAGTTACAGTCTGTTGAAGTTCTGGGGCAATTCGTGTTTTTGGTTTGGAATGCTACAGGTACCTTCTTTGCCATATTAAACATTTTTAACATGCCTAGAAATTTACTTCATATTTAAGACTATATTATATGGTTCAATAGATTTTCATTGACCTCTCATGTGCCTAAATCTGATTCCAAAGAAGAGAGTTATGGCCCTTCGAAGTTAGTTGGGTCTTAAAATTTACCCTCCATTGTTTGTCCTGTAACTTCCTCATAAAAGATATGTTTGACAAATGATTTACACCATTAGAAAGATCCCTCTAGGTTCTTTCATTTGATTTGTAGAGACAGAGTGTACCAAGACACACTCTATTCTCATAGTTTTTAAGTAGCTAAAAATGTTGTTAAAGGCCTCAAAAATGCGCTGCAAAAACATGACCTTCAAACAATATAAAATGTTGTAGAAATTCACTAGTTTTGAGTTGTTGCAGACCATCCAAATGAATTTGCGTGCACAAATTTGAACATTTACACCCATATTTAGCATGTACAACAATACCCTAAGGTAGTGCATGCTACGTGCACCTATAACCAATGTGGATCACTTCTTTGTCGCGCCAATAACTGGTGTGCACTACTTTGTGTCCCATGCAAATATATACCATGCACAATTTTGGTTCATGCACTAATATCTGTTGCGCACAATTTTTGTGTCACACACTAATATTCCATGCACATTTTAGTCTATGTGCTACACCATTCCAAAGTTTAGTAGGCCCCCACCATGCACTATAACTCTACGCGCACCATTAACTAAACTGTCGTGTGACAACATTTACCCATATTGCACGCACACCAAAAATATTCCTCTACACTCTCTCAATACTCCACACACCACACGTGCCATTATTATGCATGTGCACATTGCACACACCAATATTATGCATGTGCCACTCAATCTGCACTGGACAATTCTAAATTTAGTGTGCACACCCACACGCCAAAAGTTTTGTGTGCACCGCCAACTTTTTGCGTAGGCACCCGCACGCCAATATTTTTTCGTGCAGCTCCAAATTTTAGTGCACACACTCACACGCCAATATTTTTCCATGAAGCACCCAATTTTGGTGTGTGCACCCACACACCAATATGTTTCCACACAACACAAAATTTTAGCGCGCACACCTACACGCCAATATTTTTTCACGCAATGCCAAAGTTTTGCGCACTCACTCACACATCAATATTTATCCACGCAACGAAAAATTTTAGCGCGCACACCCGCACACCATTATTTTTCCACGCAACACCAAATTTTAGCGCACGCACCTGCACACCAATATTTTTCCACATATCACAATCTTTTCACTCTGCATCATGCATTTTTAGTGTGCCCACCTGCGCACATTCATTTTTATGTGCACCAATTCCTCGTGAATTCCGCTGCAGAAATTGGGGCTTTTGCTTAACAATTTCCCAATTTTTACCATAGAAATTTTGCAAATATGAAATTTGTTTAATTTCACCCCAATTACACGAATTCAAGCTCCGCAACAAAAAATCACTATGGATTGACATTTCTAGAATGAATTTTTCCCAAACTCAATTCACAAATTGAGAATTTTAATCAACTAATCTCGCTCCATCTGTCATGGCTTCACTGTAACTTCATATTCGACCAATTCTAGGTCTTAATTTTCTAGAACAGATATTAAATCAAGAATATCTCAGCACTTGGCCAAATTTCTCAATTTTCCCATGAATTTAACAAGAGAAATTGGGGCTTTTCCCAATTCCATGCAATTGCTTCTAATTTTTTACCATGGATGCTCTGTACCTTGAAATTTGGCCACTTCAAAACAAATCCTCTGTGAAATTTCTCTTTAACTCATCTTTCTTAGCCCATCCAGGCTCAGTGTTGAAAATTGAAGCTCTGATATGATATTGTAACATCCCCGACATCCAACTGGTCTATGCCACGTAACAATTTTCAAACTGTATGAAAATTAAAACATATACACACTGAAACTCTCATGGAACTTTATATATAAAACTTAAAACAGAAAAATACATTATGTAAATGCATAGATTCATACATAAATAACAATAACATATACATGTAGCATAGACAGAAAATACCCATAAATATAACGACAGGTATAAACCACACACAGGATAAACCAATAAAGATAAACACATAAATAATAATGCAACATATAAATTTAATACATGATTGACACTTATCTTGGTAAGAATATTGCCAACTGTGTGCAGACCTTCCACGAACCTCCCAGCCTTAGACCACACTACTCATCACTCTCAGCAGTGGGTCACCCCCGGCTGGGACTGAACTCCACCCGAGTAAAGGGATTCCTAACCAGGCTGATGTATCTCAGACAATGGGAAATAATCCATCACAGGTGCAACTCAAACTAACATCCTAAAGTCCCTCATTCCCCACATTCATGTCCCACCCCAGGAAGTGTTCCCCTTCTCTTCTCAACAACCCCTTGGTTGCCCCACTTCCTTTTTGGGGCTAAAACAACAGGTCGGACAGGAAGTCTCAAAGCCCTATAGTTGTAGTTTAACACCTTCATGAAATCAATTCCTAGAAATTCTCTCACCTTGAGAGATTTCTCATGGGCCTGACAACCTGCCTCTTCAATATCCCACGAGCCTAACAACCCGCTTCTTCAGTCCAGCTCCTAATATAACCAAGTACAGGTATAGGTATAGATACGGGTATGGTAATAGTACAGTGATAGTAACAGAAATTTACAGAGAATAGCTCCAATGAGTGTCTAAATAATGATGGAATGATAGGAAAATGAACTAATTCCAAGCTATATGTATGCATGTTCTCAACTTGAGACTTGTCATGTTGGGAGCTACTTTGGCCCACTTGTCCCCATCCTTAGAACTTACGAAAAAATAATTATCCATACTTTATACTTTAAGGAATATTAATATAATATTCCTTTTTGGCTTAAGATCCCTAGCTTAGCCCTTTTCCTTAAAGTTTAGCTCCCCCTTTCCCCAACTAGTGGAGTTTAGTCCCCCATACTCTTTTATCATGGTCAATCTACACGCAATGATGTATTTTATATTAATGATAAGACATATACAAAAATAGTCTCACTAGCCTTTAGCATTTAGGATCTTTGGCCTAATAATAACATAATCCTCTTGGCTTATAATAAATTGGCTCACTAGCCTATAAAACACAACATATACACCAAGGCTCCCTGGCCTCAAAATCACATGCACTTAAATTTGTTGCGCGCGGTATCCTAGAATGTGAAAACTTAATCATTTTACTGTGAAGTACATGGACACACTATACCATGGAAGGTGCATACAAAAATGGTATCAAACAACTCACCATCTTAAGTACATTTCGATTTATAATTACAACTAGGTTCGACCTAGGGGTACTACATCAACCTACCCCATCAGGGCCCACATGGTTTTTGGTGCTTCATCTCCTAGGGTAAGGTTTTTGGATGTTAAAAAGACATGTAGGCCTCATTTTAATGGGCTCAGGAAAATACACATATCCTCCACATCTCTTCTCACATATTTGTTACCATCATTCGAGCAAGATTGTTTCATTTTGTATTTTACAGTTTCAACAAATTTCTTTAATGAATACATGTTAAGCTTCATTGTATCTTTGTTATTCTCCATTGTATCTATGTGTTAATGTTATAGATATGGGTATCATTTCATTCTGATCATAAATTCAGATCAATGGTATTATAGTGGTCTTTGTTGGAAGATTGGTTGTTGTCATTGAGGTCAACCCTAGTCATTGGTTTTGGACTCCAATATTGATGAAGGTATTTGGACATGAAGGATAGTGCACATGAAGACACA
Organism: Picea engelmannii; assembly: GCA_009831015.1. Classification (NCBI taxonomy): domain Eukaryota; kingdom Viridiplantae; phylum Streptophyta; class Pinopsida; order Pinales; family Pinaceae; genus Picea; species Picea engelmannii. The sequence continues at coordinate 208,192 of ML788758.1, read as the reverse complement.
ACACCCATGGATGGATAGTATACATCATATTGTTTTGGGTGGTAGGTGGCACATCACATGGATCCTCATGTTTGAGGAGAAATGAATTTTTGAAGATGACAAAGTGAATTGAAGAAGGAAGTACATGTTGGCCATGAAGATAATTAAAGAAACGAATTACAAAATAAGAAACTGTCAAGTCAGACCTAATGTTAAAAGGAAGTGACATAAATGGTATAAATACATATCATTATACATTCATTTTACACAAGTTTGAAGTTGAATTTCAGAGGAGATCTGAAGTAAAGAAGGCCAAAATTCAAGGGAGCATCAAGTCTCTTGGTGATGTGTTCTATGGTATGTTATTTACAAGTCATATTACCATTTTCTCTATAACTTATTTTATAGAACGATTCATATTATGAAATTGATATTATATTGAGAATACATATCTAGGTACCTGTGGTAAAAATTTCAGCTCTTTATTCTCTATACTTTTGGAGATACACTCTGTGGAAGATAGGGTTTTTGACTAGTCCTGAAGCTAGTCATAAATAGGTCTTCCAGGTAAAACAATCATAACTTATTCATAGAGAATCCAAATGAAGTGCGACAAATTTCATTGGAAATAGTATGGGTTGTAGTTTCTTGTGTGAGAGTTTTAGAATCTGATGTTAAATATTGAGTGTGAGGCATTCTATACAAGTTCACTCTCCTGAATAAACTAGAATTGAATAAGGTCTACCATTCTCTTTCTAAATTATTTTTGGGGAAGATTCAAGGAGTGAAACTTGGAGGTGTTTCAGAGAATACATTGATTAATATTATATACAGTATCAGAGTATTCAAAGAATTGAATAATTTCATAAGTTGAAGAGTTCTTAGGAAGCATTATCGGGTTCTATGTGATGGTTGGTTGATGGTGATGATTTAATGTAAATTTTTATTATCTCTCATATATTCTTGGGTGGAAGGAATGGGAAAGGATGGAGAGGTCAACCCTCTCTTGATATTGGAGGATTGTATCTTCCTCTTCGAGGTTTATCCCTCCTTTTATATTTGGAATCTGTAGATACCTTTGGAAGTCATTACTTCCCTTGAGAAATAACAATTTATTAGTTCTCATATATTGTGCATGGCGTATTGTGGTGTATTTGTGTAACTCTTATACTATTTTTTATTTCTCATTGGATATAATTAAATGGTTTAAGTATAAGTTGAAAAAAATGTTAAATTATACTTGATATTGATTCACCCCCCTCTTAGTATTAATGATTGGTATCAGAGCAGGTTACCTTCAATACAGTTTAACCACTAGAAGGAAGATCCTAAGGAGAAATGGATGACAACATTACAAATGGGATTCCACCATTTGATGGAAGTAATTTTGAATACTAGAGTAATAGAATGGAAACTTACTTGAAATATCTTGGGGTCGATGTTTGTTTCTCAGTTGCTTCAAGATACAATGCTTTGAAGAAACCAAAGACTGCAACTCAGAAGGAAGAAAAAAGGAACAACAAATTGGCAATGGATACCATCTTGGATGGATTAACAGATTTAGTGAAATCCAAGGTGGGATCATGTGTATCAACAAAATAGATTTAGGACAAGCTACAAGACCTTTATGCAAGGGAAGAATCATATGAAGAAGAATCAATTCATGAAGAAGAAATGATTCAACAAGAAGATGAGAATCTTAAAAAATTGAAGTGTGTTGAGATTGAAAATAGCAAGCTCAAAGAAACATGTAGAAAACTAATAAGTGAATTGGTTAGTTGTGAAAATGAAATTGTAAGCTTGAAGAAACAATTAGAAGACTTTGAGAAACTAAGAGAAGAAACCATTTTCTTGAAATCTCTACTCGAAGAAGCAAGAAGAATAGGAGAAGTAAAGAATGTCTAGATGATGAAGAAAGAAGAAGATTGTGAGAAACTTGAACAAGAAGTTGTCTCATTGAGGAAGAGCTTAAGAAAATCTCAAGTGCCAAAATACTTAACACATCTTGGATGCATGGGTGAAACTTCATACAAAGAAGATGCAAATACCAACAAGAAGTTTGAAGAAAGAGCTACACAGACAATTGATGAGAATTGGACCAGGATACCAGAAAGAAGAAATGATTACAAAAGAAATGAGTATCTAATAAGACCTCCTACCTTTAGGAATAAAAGAAGATTCAATCAGTATGAAGGAAACTATAGAAGAGTAGATCATGAATCTAGATGGACTACATCACAAAGAAGGTCACTTACTCCCAGGTATCAAAAAACAATTCTTGGTCATTGTTATACTTGCAAAAAAATTGGACATAAGGCAATTAATTGTAGAATCAATGAAAGAAACAATTATGCAAGAAACATAAATGGTGTAAATAGATGATATGGAAATAATCACGGATTTGTCAACAGAAGTTATAATTCATTTTCCCCATTGATGGACAAAAATATTGTATGCTACAAATGTAATTATGTTGGTCACAAAGCATGAGATTGCATATATATGAATGAATATGTCCCTATGCCAATGAAAGTATGAAGGAAAGAGATTCCAAACAATGAAGAATGTCGAATAACATTGACCGCTGAAGAATTTAAAGAAGAATATGAATGGTACATACACGGTGGATTTTCTTCACACATGACCGGGGATCAAGACAAATTCATTAGCTTGAAGAGAAAGGTTGGCAATGTTTCATTTGGATATGACTCATCTGCCAAAATAATTGGAAAAGGTGTAGTAGAGATTGGAAGCAAAGAATGTCCTATTGGTTTCAGACTTGAAGCATAATCTACTCTGTGTTAGTAAAATGTGTGATCAAGGATATACTCTCACGTTAGACTCACAAAGATGAAAAATCACAGAATAAGGTTTAGGAAGATTGGTTGCAACTGCAACAAGAATACCAAGTTACATATACGTCCCAAATTCACGAAAAAAATCAAAGGAATAAAGACTATAAAAATGAAGTGTTATTAAGTGCTATATGTTCAGGGGGAGCATCCCCAAAGAAGAGAGTTACCTTTTGCCATTAAAATCAGGGGGAGAAGACCTACCCTTTTCCATTGATGTCAAAGGGGGAGAGAAATTGGGATCATGATGATAGGGGGAGCATGAGTGTTTCCATCAATGACAAAGGGGGATATTGCTGGGAGATTGGTTGTTGTCATTGATGTCAACCCCACTCATTGGTTTTGGACTACAAGATTGATGAAGGTATTTGGACATGAAAGACAATGCACATGCAAACACATCACCCATGGATGGATAGTATACATCATGTTGTTTTCGGTGGTAGGTGGTACGTCACGTGGATCTTTATGGTTGAGGAGAAATGAATTTTTGAATATGACAAAGTGAATTGAAGAAGGAAGTACATGTCGACCCTAAAGATAATTAAAGAAAAGAATTACAAAATAAGAAAGTGTTGGGTCATCCCTAATGTTAAAATGAAGTGACATTAAGGGTATAAATACATATCATTATAAATTCATTTTACACAAGTTTGAAGTCGAATTTCAAAGGATATCTGAAGTAAAGAAGTTTGGAATTCAAGGGAGGATGAAGTCTCTTGGTGATGTGTTCTAAGGTATGTTATTTACAAGTCATCTTACCATTTTAGCTATAATTTTTTTAATAGAATTATTCAGATGGTTAAATTGATATGGTATTGAGAATACATATCTAGGTACCTATGGTAAAAATTTAATCTCTTTATTTTCTATACTTTTGGATATACACTCTATGGAAGATAGGGGTTTTGACTAGTCCTGAAGCTAGTCATAAACAGGTGTTCCAGGTAAAATAGTCATAACTTATTCATCGAGAATAAAAATTAACTCAAACCAATTTCATGGGAAATATTGTGGGTTTTAGTTTCTTGTGTGCAAGTTTCAATATCTGATGTTAAATATTGAGCGTGGGGAATTATGTACAAGTTCGCTCTCCTGAATAAACCAGAATTGAATAAGATCTACCATTCTCTCTATAAATTCTTTTTGGGGAAGATTAAAGGAATGAAACTTGGAGGACTTTGAAAGAATAAATTGATTAATATTATCCATTGGATTAGATTATTCCAAGAATTGAAGAATTTCATAAGTTGAAGAAGTCTTAGGAAGCATTACCAGGTTCTATGTGATGGTTGGTTGATGGTGATGATTTAATGTAAAGTTTTATTATCTCTCATATATTCTTGGGTGGAAGGAAGGGGAAAGGATGGAGAGGTAAAACCTCTCTTGATATTGGAGTATTGTATATTCCTCTTGGATTTTTATCCCTCCCTTTATATTTGGAATTTTTAGTTACCTTTGGAAGTCATTACTTCCCTTTAACAATAACTATTGATTATTTCTCATATATTGTGCATGGCATATTGTGGTGTATTGGTGTAACTCTTATACTATTGTTTATTGATGATTGGATATAATTGAATGGTTTAAGTATAAGTTTAAAAAGTTTTTAAATTATACTTGATACTGATTTACCCACTCTTAGTATCAACAGTCTTCTCCTAATTTTTTTCTTTATGCATGTCCCCACTGAGTTCAAGGTATAAGAAGTTGGGACTCAAACGAGTTGAGCCTTTGCAAGATCGACCTTTTCAAACCCAATGGTCACTCATGGGTGAAGAAAAGAGAGATTATGGGGTAGGATATCCCTTCAAAGTATTCCTTAAGGAATCCATAACATGGAAAAGGAAGGATATGATTAATAATTTTGTGCAAATCCTTTGACGACTACCAATAGGCAACACATATTACTCAATTGCAGGCTTTGACCCCTTCAAGGTACATATCAATTTTGATATTCCTATAATTTAAGTTTATATAGATGCAGATGCTATAGAAAAATGGTTAAACCTCCTAGAAGGGTATTGTTTTGTCCATAAATTTTTCGATATAGAAAACATTACATTTGTGTTCCTTAAGGCCATCTCCCATGTCAAATATTGTTGGGTGACTTTCTGTGAGAAGAAGGAAATAGACGAATCTCCATTATTTACAGTCACACCCACCCAAGGTTCTTTCAAGTACACTATTAAGGAACAATACTACCCTATTGGAATTTATGAAAACTTATATATAATATGGAACATGTTGCGACAAGAAAGGTACCAAATAGTGTCGGAGTTCACTAATGTCTTCCATACCTTGCTCACCAATATGGGTATCAAATAAGCTGAGTGACATATGGTGCTCAAGTATCATGAAAGTGTGCATAGATACATAGAGAAAGAAATGGATTTTGTAGACATCTCCTCCTTAGCACGACCTATTGATATGTTGTCAAAATTGAGAAAAATCTTTAAAAAAAAACATGGCAGTTTGGGTCTATGAACCGCTGATAGCATAAGCAGCGAAAAGAAAGCCCCAATCCATAGAAAAAAGTATAGAGCAAGGATGGAAAACCTTAAGACAACTAGTCTAAGCCTAAAACAAATAAGGAAAATGGTAAGACAAAGATACACATTGGGAAGTGGTGTAAGCTCCATAAGATCCCATTGCATAACATTGTTGATTGCCTCTCAAAGAATTTATTGGTGGATAAGGTGAAATAATCTCTATCATATGTGGGTTTTGAATCGGAGTCAAAACCAGAAAAAGGGAGACGAATCATTGACATAGAACCCAGTGCCACTGTTTCCACCACGAAGATCCAACCTGGTGAACCTGATGAACCAGAGGAAGGTGAACACCTATTTAATTCAAATATGTGGGTGAAGATTACTCCACTACACATCAGTGTTGATAGTGATATCCATAAGAACCTCATCTCAGTGGAGGTATTCAATAGGTTATCTCTACTTACATCACTATGCCCACAACCATACACCATCAAATGGCTCTACCAAGGGAGAAATCTCTATGTTATCCAATAGCATTGTCTACCCTATGACATCAAGCCCTTTAAAGATGAGGTATTGTGTGATATCACCCCCCTTGAATTTTGTGATGTTATTTTGGTTCAACCTTATTTATGGAAACATTATGTTATATATGATTCTAGTCCTCGTAGTGTTATTATTACTTTGAATAGGAAATTGTATAAGATACCCAAGCTAGTCCCACCTATTTCCATTTCCTTGATCTCTACCAAGTAATGTTAGAATGTCATCTCTTAGACCAGGAAGTTTGTATTCTTTGTGATTCATGCTCAAAGTGAGCAAAAGGTTGCAACCACATCCATGGCCTTCATGGAAGGTCTCTCCATCCAACAAAAACAAGTGGATAAGGTTGTGGAAGAATAAAAATACATATTATCCTAACCTGATGTAGGAGAATCGCTCTACCTCATCATGCGCCATTTGTTTATCATGTTGGTGCACATTCAAGGAAGGGAGAGGTGTCGCCCTCTCATTTTTCCTTTGAGATTTGAAATTTAGTTAAGGCAATTAATGTTGTCAGGATGTAAGAGTCAATTTGTTCCTTCGCACAAGTTGTAGATGAGGTCACCATTAAGTGGTTGATGGTAGGAGGGATCTGCATCTGATTCATATCATATTTCCACTCATTGTAATATGCCTCATTAGTCAAGCATTTTGAATGGTGATTAGAAACCACTATCTTAGCTTGAAGGGAATCTCATTGATGCAGAACCCCTACCTCAGTAGGTTCTGCTTCACCTCTCAGTCTTAGGATCGTTCCTCATCTCCCCTTGAGCTGAAATGGCTCTTCAATTCCCAGTTGGAATCTTCACACTTGGAACCATAGGTCCTTCTTAGGATCTACGCCTGTGAAAGAAAGCACTAGGCACGAAATCTTACCCACGTGACCAACCAATGTGACCACAACCTTTATTCAAAAAGGTATTTCGTGAATCTTGATTTCGAGGGTATTGGCGTGATATAACCCTAACACTCCACATCCACAAAACCACGAAACTCAATGTGGGACCTCTCCAAAGGACTAGATCTGACGGTCCTATGTCTCCTCCTTGATCGAGGACCACGATCATGTCGCAAATTCGCATTTCACGATGTTGGGATTGTTTGTGTAATGCAAACCCAATGCTCCAACTCCCGACTTCTAAAATTTTGAGATATGAACTCAAGAGATCAATGACTCCCATTGATAGAGATCTAATGGATATTATTCCTCCTAGTCTTGTGAGCACTGAAAGGTTATCAACATTTTCATTTCCACTAACCTTCTAGATCCAATGGCTCATGTAATTTCAGTATTCCTCCCTCCGAGGAGTTCTATCGTCCGTTCATATTTTCAATGGCTCCAAGCCAAAGGACTTGGCATCAATTATTCATGTATTTTTGGTATTCCTCCCTCTAAGAAGTTCTATCGTCCCTTCTGAGCTTGGCTTCTACTCCAAAATCAAGAATTCCAAGGGTTCTTTATGCACACTCCTTCTGGCACTCATGATAAGCTCTGGTTATCTGACGTCTTCCTCTTTTGTGCACTCCTTGCAACAAAAATCCTTCAACCCCTCTTTTGGGTTGGAAAAGTAGAAGACTTCAACCTGCCTACGCACTCCTTGCACAACTCTATGTTATACTCGCACTTCTACTGGTATGAGAACAACGATATCTCTCCTAAGCTTGTCTGAGGTAAAACTCAGAACCTGTCAATGCACACTTTGAGGACTTCCATTGCACTCCTTCCAGGAAAACTCATTCTCTCTCTCTCAAAGACTTCATACATTCAATCACGGAATCATACATACACACAACACTAAAACAAGTGCATAACAGATACTGGAATTAACCGTAAACATACCATTCAATAGATGTAAAAAAAATTCACAAACACCATGAAATTTGGATTAAAGCTTCCTTATATTAATCCAAGTGAATTTTTACATGGGTTCTATAGCATCAGCTATCTACTTATACACTCTTCTACAATTTTTTTCCTTCTATTATCTTTCTCTACAACTCTATAATTCTTACAATGAGAATAATAATACATCACAATACATACGAGGGAGATTTCTAGATTTTTCCCTCCTACACTCTAAGCTATATAATCGAATTAAAAGCTACGACTACTTTACATTTAATACAATAAATGCCTCCAACAAACAGATGAGAGAAATCACTCAATATCTGCATTAAAACTAAAAACATAAATTTGAATGAATCTTTTTAAGATATTACATTAATGTCTTATCCTTTCAAATTCAAAACACTTTCAAAATGTGCACTGGTGCATATCCAGTTGTCCTCCGCTCTTGCGCTTGATTTGTTGGCTTGTTTATGATGCTCCTGCATCATACTCCTCTGGCTAAAAAATTCATGAACTCCTGCACCATCTTTCCATATTTTTGGATCTCTGTTTTGCTTTCCCAACTGGAATCCTCAATCATGTGTTCTTTCCATTTGACCAAATACTCAAAATATGTCTTTCTCTGGGTCTTTTTGCTAACTCAATGACCTTTTCCATCTATGAAATTTCCGCTACACGCATCTATTTGACCCACTGAATTTATTTATGATTCTCTTGTCCTCCTGCTTCATCTTCTCTGTAAGGATACAGATCGGCTATATTGAATATGGGCGATATTCCTACCCCATCTAGAAATTCTATCTCATAAGCATTTGTCTCAAATTTCCTTATGAGTTTACACAACCCTATCTTTTTCATCTTCAGTTTAATATACGTTCCCCTTGGAAACCTTTCTTTTCTCAGGTGCGCTAAGACTAATTCTCCCACTTCGAATTGAATTTCTCTTCTATGTTGATCTTCTCTACGCTTATATTCCTAGTTGGAACTTTGCAACCACTCTTTAATATTAGTGTGGAGCTCTTGCATCTCTACTGCAAAATATTCTGCTCCAACACTTCTAAATTCACTCTGTTCTAAGTCCCTCAACTCAAACACTCCCCTTGGCTTCATTTCATACATTATCTAGAATGGGCTCTCTCTTGTGCTCCTATTCAGTGAATCGTTATGTGAAAATTCCTCTTGTGGCAGAATCTAATCCCATTGATTGTGATGTTCAACTACTAAACTCCTCAACAAATCCCCTAAAATTTGATTCACTACCTCAGTTTTTTCATCTGTCCGAGGGTGATATGCTGAGCTAAAAGATAAATTAATCCCCATCTTCTTCCACAGTGTCCTCCAGAAATGAACAACAAATTTAGTATCCCTGTCTGAAACAATACTCTTGGGTAAGCCATGAAGTCGAACAACTTCTCTGAAAAACAAGTTTGCAATGTGTGTTGCATCATTGGTTTTCTGACATCGAATGAAATGTGCCATTTTTTAGAATCTTTCGAATACCACAAATATGGAATCACGACCTCTCTATGTCATTGGTAGTCGTAACACAAATTCCATTGTTACCGCGTCCCATGACCTCTCTGGTACTGGAAATTATTGATATAATCAGGTATTTTGTCTCTTCCCCTTTGCGTGCTAGCAAATTTGACATTTGTTGACAAATTTCCTGACATCTATCCTCATCCATGGCCAATAATATAGATTGTTCAGTTGCGCGAACATTTTTTTATGGCCGAAATGTCTAGTCAATCCTCCAATATGTTTTTATTTCAGAATATTCTCCCTCATAGAACTCTTCAGGATATGCAATTGATTTCCTTTGAATAATAATATGTCATGGATTAAGTATTCAATCTATTGGCTTATGTCTCTCAGAATAGGATTCTCACATGCTTCATAAGCGTACCTGAAATTTGAATCATCCCTATACATATCCTTAAGGTTATCAAAACCTAAGGTCTTCACACAAAAATCCTCCAGAATCAAAAAATTCCTTCTCAATGCATCAACAACCTTGTTAGTAGTTCCAGAAATATGATTTATAACAAAAGTAAAGTTGTGCATAAATTAAACCCATTTTGCATGTTTTTGGTTCAATTTATCTTGTCGAGTTATGAATTGTAAAGAATGGTTTTCTCTATACAATAAAAACTCTTTCGGAACCAAGTAATGCCTCCATTTCTTCAGCGCCTGTATGACTACATAAAAATATTTATCATACATGGAATATTTCATCTTGCCATCGTTCATCTTCTCACTGAAGTATGAAATCGGTCTATTGTCTTGGCTTAATACTGCTCCAACCTCAAATCCACTTGCATCACATCTCACTTGAAATGTCTTAACAAAGTCTAGCAGAACCAGAACTGGTTGTTCGATTATCTTCTCTTTCAACATCTTAAAATTTTTCTCTGCTTCCTCTGTCCAATGAAAATATTTATGTCTTTTCTTGACTGTGTCCATCATTGATGCAAAATTTTGACTAAAATTTCTGATGAACTTCCTGTAAAAACTGGTTAGTCCATGGAAGCTTCTAAATTCAAAGGTATTTCTCGGTGATGGCCATTCTTTGATCACTTTTACCTTCTCAGGGTTCATCTTCAACTCATTCGAAGAGATCAAAAAACCCAAATAAATGAGCTCTGTCTTCATGAAAGATGACTTCTTCAGATGTATCGACAACTTCTCTTACTGCAACCTCCTCATCACTAGAGTTAGGTGTCTCAGATGTTCTTCCTCGATCTTACTAAAGATCATTATATCATCAAGATACACAATTACAAACTTTCCAATGAAATATTTCAGGACTTCGTTCATTAACCTTGTGAAAGTACTTGGCGCATTCGTCAAATCAAATGACATGACAATCCATTCATACAATCTTTCATTCGTATTGAATGTTGTATTCCATTCATCACCTTCTCTCAACCTAATCTGATGATATCCTCTTTTCAAATCAATCTTTGAAAAAAAACCTTGCTCCACTTAATCAATCCATCAATTCATTCATCCTCGATAAAGGAAATATGTACCTGATGGTGATTTTTTTTATGCCCCTAGAGTCTGTACACATTCTCCATCCACCATCCTTCTTTGGACTTAACATTGTTGGTATAACGCATGGACTCAAGCTTTCTCTTATCAACCCCTTGTCCATCAAATCTTGGACTTGCTTCTTAACCTCTTCATTCTCCTGCGATGTCAATTTGTATGCTTCTTTGTTTGATAAACTCGCCCCTGGTATAAGTTCAATGTGATGGATTATACTTCTGTTAAGTGGCAATGAACATGGTAAATCGTCCACCACTATATTAGAAAAAATTTCCATCATTTTTCGAATTTCCTCCCGTAGATCATCTATCAAAGTACTAGTTAAAATGACTCTAGGTTTCCTTATCACAAAAAACAACATGTCTTCTTCTTTATTGACTTCATCAAGAAGTTCCTTCCCACTCATGCGAAGTATAGTCTTGCTTGTTTCTTCTTTCACCTTCTTGTCTTCAATTGGAAGCAACATATGTGTGCTACCATTCTTCTCTAAGGTGTATGTGTTCTTTCTCCCATCATGAACAACATTTTTGTCATATTTCCATGGTCGTACCAACAAAATATGATAGACATCCATGGGAATAACGTCACATAAGATATCATCTCTATATCCCCCTATCTTAAATTCAACTAAACATTGTTTAGTGATTGTTACCTGATGTCCCTTTTCCAACCACGAAACCTTATATGGGCTTGGATGTGCAACTCTCTCTAGTTCCAGCTTCTCCACCATTTTCTTGGATACTATATTATTTGTGCTTCCACTATCAACTATCACCTTGCATACCCTATCCTTCGTCTTGCAAGAAGTTCTAAACAAATTGTTTCTCTGGACTGGATTCTCTGCCTCTTTCTATGGTTTCAAGAGAATTTTCCTCATCATTAAGGATCTTCCACCTTCTACATCTTCTGCCTCAACATTTTGCCTCTACGCTTCTAAAATGTGAGCTTTGCCTCCTCCATCTCTTTTTCTATCAGGAAATTCAAAAGATTTGTGTCTAATCTTTCCATAGACAAAAAGTTTTATTGCACCTCCTCTGCCTCTACCTCTTCCTCTTACTCATGGAAAATTGTTCTTATTGGCATATTGTCCTCTCTGTGATATTCCTCCTCTTTCTGGGTGATTATGAGGTTTATTTTCTTTATCCTTTGGATTCTTCACTCTATCCTAGGAAATTTATTTTCCTCTATTCTGACTTCTACCTCTACCCCTTTGACCTTGCTTTCAGGCCAATTTTTCTTTTGCCTTCAGAGCAATATGATAAGAATATTACACATTTATGATTGTCACCATGATCATCTCATACTGAATGTCATATCTCAGACCATTCATGTATCTAGCGATCTTTTCATCATCACTCTTACGATGACCTTCTCTAATGTTCAGTCGGTAAAACTCTTCAGTGTATTCCTTCACTGTCATCCCTTTCTGTCTCAAATTATTCATTCTTCGAAACAGGTTAATTTGATAGTCTCTGGGTATAAAATTGGCTTTCATCTTTGCAACCATCATATCCCATCTTTTGATTCTTTTTTTTCCCTTGCAACGCCTATCATTTTGTAGTTCATCCCACCATAGTGATGCATGCCTTTTCAATCTAGTGAAAGCATGTTTTACTTTCCTATCTTATTCGATATCTTCATAATCAAAGTATTTATCTAGATCTCTAAACCAATCTAGCAGCTCCTCAATGTCTAAGTTTCCTCCATACATCAGAATGTCCATTTTTTCTCTATCCCCTGTTCTTGCAATAGATCTGAATAAACATTCTTCTGTAGGGTCTTCGACTACAACTTCTTCTTCGACTCTAGCCTCATTTTCACTTTTAACTTCACTGACATCTCCTATATCAGTAGCCCGTCTCTGTGCTATCTCCATAGCATCTAATCGAGCACTAAGTTCTCTCATTTCCCTTTCCATGGCTAGATTGGGCATTGGTCTGTATTGATGTCTTCTGTGCGAAATTGTTCAAATCAGTTCCAGACAGAATTCAATTTACAACTTGCCTTCTGTCTCCTCCCGCCTACAGAAAACAATGATTGCAAGCTCTGATACCACCTCACGCAACACCCCTACCTCAGAAGGTTCTTCTTGACCCCTCGGTCTTAGGATCATTCTTAATCTCCCCTTGACTTGAAATGGCTCTTCGATTCCCAGATGGAATCTTCACACTTGAAACCACAGGTCCTTATTAGGATCTATGCCTATGCAAACAAGCACTAGGCACAAAATCTTACCCACATGACCAACCAATGTGCCCACAAACTTTATCCAAAAAGGTATTTCGTGAATCACGATTTTGTGGGTATTGGCGTGATACAATCCCAACACTCCACATCCATGAAACCCCAAAACTCGATGTGGGACCTCTCCCCAAGACTAGATCTGACGATCCTATGTCTCCTCCTCGATCAACGACCATGATCGCATCACAAGTTCATGTTTCACGATGTCGGGACTATTTTTGTAACACAAGCCCAATTCTCCAACTCCTGACTTCTGAAATTCTGAGATCTGAACTCAATAGATCAATGACTCCCATTGATCCAGATCCAACGAATACTATTCCTCTTGGTCTTGTGAGCACTGAAAGGTTATCATCCTTTCCCTTTCCACTGACCTACTAGATCTAACAGCTCATAGAATTTTGGTATTCCTCCCTCTGAGAAGTTCTATCATCCGTTCATATTTTCAACAGCTCCAAGACAAAGGACTTGGCATCAATTATTCTGGGGTCAACCTCTGTGAGGTAAATTCAACCTTCTACTTTTCTTCGAATCCCTCAAATTCTCTATCCCTTCTAAGCTTGGCTTCTACTCCAAACTCAAGAATTCCAAGGGTTCTTTGTGCGCACTCCTTTTGGCACGCATGATAACCTCTAGTTATCTGACGTCTTCCTCTTTTGTGCACTCCTTGCAATAGAAATCCTTCAACTCCTCACTTAGGTTGGAAAAGTATAAGACTTCAACCTTCCCGTGCACTCCCTGTATGACTCTCTGCTATAATCACACTTATGCTGGTATGAGAACATCGGTATCTCTCCTGAGCTTGTCTGAGGTAAAAATCATAACCTGTCAATGCACACTTTGCGAACTTCCACTACACTCCTTGCAGGAATTATCAAGACGAGAAACAATTGAAACTCATTCTCTCCCTCCCAAATACTTCATACATTCAATCATGAAATCATACATACACACATCATTGAAACAAGTTCATAACTGAGACTATAATTAATTGTAAACATACCATTCAATAGATGTAAACAGAATTCATAAACACCATGAAATTTGGATCAAAGATTCCTTATATTAATCCAAGTGCATCTGTACATGAGTTTTATAGCATCAACTATCTGCTTATACACACTTCTACAATCTTTGTTCTTTTATTCTCTTGCTCTACAACTCTCTAATTATTAGAATGAGAATAATAATACATTACAATACATACAAGGGAGATTTCTAGAGTTTTCGCTCCTACACTCTAAGCTATCTAATTGAAATAAAAGATACAACTATTTTACATTTAATACAATAAATGCCTCCAACAAAAAGATGAGAGAAACCATTGAAGATATGCATTACAACTCAAAACATAAATGTGAATGCATCCTTTCAAGATATTACATTAATATCGTATCCTTTCAAATGCAAAATGCTTTCAAAATGTGTGTTGGTGCATATCCAGTTGTCCTCCGCTCTTGCGCTTTCTTTGTTGGCTTGCTTACAATGCTCCTGCATCACTCGTCGAGCCCCTCTTGTATAAATTCTTGTACTGTATGCCTGGTAGAGGTTATTGAAAATTAATAGAGAATCATTGTAATCCAAGAGGAGAGTTGAGAGTTGAGACTCAGTTTCAATCTAGACTCATGTATTGTAAATTGACATTCTGTCATTAATAGAAAATAATAGATTTTATTGTTTTCTATTTTCCTGTGTAATGGATGTTTATTTTTGAATGTCATTCAAGGGCGTTTGCGATGTATATGTATTCTATAATTCATCTTCAGGGATAAATATCAAATCCTCTATCTATGAGTATGTTGAATTAGTTCTAGTTCTCTAGGCTAAGTGCATGGAGTGCACGATAGAGAGTTGAAACTCTGTGAGCTGATGCAAGGAGTTTGTGTCTAAACTCTTTCAAGTCAAGAAATAACGTGCCAGGAGGGCACACTAAAATAATTTATAGAATCAAGGGAGAACTTCAATTTTGTTGAACACCTTGGAGGAAATCTTAAGCAGGAGTAAGCGTAGCACAAATTTACTGAAGACTCTATCGAACTCTGCCAGGAGGGCATTGAGTAGGTTCAAGCGTGCATAGGACCAATACATTTGGAGTGTTGGAGGTATTGAAGGAAGTCTCGGAGTTTTTGAAAACTCTAAGGAGATATATGCAAGTGTGCATTGAGCGGGGTAAATAAGTTTCCTTCATAAACTTGAAAGAATACCAGGTATGGCTGAAGTAAGATCTATAAAATGAGTGCATTAGGTCGACACTTGGGGTAAGTGTTGCGAGAATCCATCTAAAAGATTGAATCAAGCTCAAGGAGTGTGCCAAAGACAAAGTAAGTTCATATTTCAAGCTTAGGAGGAGGAGCATCGAGTTTCCAAGAGGGAGACAAAAGATTCTTGGAAGAACGGAGGAGAGTGAGAACCTTCAAGGTTTGATCCAAGCACAAGCTCAGAAGAATCAATGTTGTCATGCACAAAACTCTGCTTGGGCTGCAAGAGACTAAGAATAATCTAAGTCTCGGGAAGATAAGTGTCAAGTGTGAACAAGGAGTGATAACTTGCTAAAGTCCTGAAGGTAAGCTAAATCATCCATCATCAGGAGGATATAGGTGGTGAAAGATCAGAAGATCTGAGAGTTAGAAATCCAGAATACTTTCTAGGAGCAAGGAGTAATATTCACAAAGTCACGAAGGGCGGAGTGAATCGAAGCCATTAGATATAGAAGGGATGCATGGAGGAGATCCACCCATTTCAGAGAAGTGGTGCTCTGAGATAAATAAGAGGAGGAAAAGAGAGAGGCTCCCAAAGGTTGAACTCTAAATAGATCACAGTCATTGATATAAGGGAGTGAAAGGGACCGTTGATCCTCATGCCATTTGAGTTCACCGATTCGGAGTTCAGGGACATAGGTGTTGGTTGTTTTGAATAATATGAAAGCCCGAAAGCCAAATATCTTTTCATGGTTTACCTCTGGGACATAGCCCAAGGGAATATGATGGAAAGGGCCTAGCATAAAGAAGTAGTGATGTCATCAAATTTATTCAAAGGGCCAAGAAGAGAGTCATGGGGATTGGTAGGAAATGCACTTTGGAGAAAGAGGGATCTGTGATAAAGTGCATTGGGTTCCAACAGGGAGCTGAAAAGTTGATTTGACTCAGGTGTTTGAACGATCCTAGACCAGGAGGTCAAGGAGCCTCTTGGAGAGAAAGGGGAAGGGGGTCTACACCAAGTGGTATCAGAGCCACGTAATTGATTTTTGTAGGTAGGAGGAGACATAGTACGATGATATGTGGAGACTGTTACAAAGTGTGCAACAAATGGTAAATACCCAGGTGGGTTGGAGGTATAACAAGATGATTGTTGAAGGCCATAAGAATGGTCTAGGATAGGATTCTCGCGAAAGAGAAAAGAGGAAATGGACAAGGATCTCAGTGAAATTCGAGCAGAGATGGAGAATCTAGCATTGAAGATGTAGTGGGAAGAAAAGTTACGTTGGAGATACGAGTGGCCTTTGAAAAGGAAAACCAAGTGGCTTGTTCAAAAGTTGTTAGCTAGAAGGAAACAATAGGTGTTAAAAAGGTGGTTGAGACATGCTAAAAATATCAGTGGTGAGGGAAAGAGATATAGAATATGTATCGTAAATTGCCATGTGGGAAAGGGAGAAGAAATGAGCTCAGCTGAGAGTTCATGTAAGTAAGGGATGTTGATAGATAGGAAGAAGGTGGAAGAAAGGCCTCACCCATATGAAGATTCACATGGATCTGCAAGTTGCATGAATGAATATGATGAGAAGTTAAAATCTTTCATCACAGAGGAGAAGTATCAAGGGAGAATTCTGGTCATTGGAGGAATCTAGATATTCTTTCCATGTAGCTGAGAAGAGGATAGCATATTTGTTTCAGAGGTAGCAGCAAAAGGATAGCAAGCTAAGAATTTCATGGAGAAGGAGGAGAAGGTACTGAGGTCTTCCTCAATAGAAGAGGAGAAACTAGTTGAATCTCACACTCAGTGGGAGATGGAGTTGAATATGATGGAGGATTCGTTAGACAGTATGGAATCAGAAGGTGGCTGCCAGGATATATCTATGGAAGAGATGACATGCCAGCATGATTTGTAGCTGGAGGAAGATGGAGTGGAACTAGACAAAGAACTAACAGAGGTTATTCTTCCAGAGGAGATAGCTGAGAAGCATTTCAGTAAATATCTTACGGAATTGGAGTCTGCAACAAAGTGGAAAGTCAATGTCACAGGAGATGAAATCTGCATGGGAGATCAGGATGCTCCTCCCTTGGAGCAACATGAGGAGTTTCATCCAGGTAGATTGCATAAGGAGAACTAGCCAAGAGAGAAATGGAAAAGTTCATAGAGGAGATAAGGAGGCTGATGATGAAGTTAGCAGAAGAAATTTTCAGCAAGGGGAAGATGAACAGAGGAGAACCTACATGAGCAGTAGGAGAGATGCAGCAACAACAAAAACAAATCAGGGGAGTAGGAGGGCAACTCCAAGAGAAAGTTTCGGATCCAGGAGGATTTTAACAGATCTGGGAATCTCATGAGAAGGAGATAATGAATTTTTGTAGTTGTGTATTATGATGTAGGAGAATCATTCTACCTCAGCACGCACCAGCTAGTTAGCACATTGGTGCACATTCAAAGAAAGGAGAGGCACCGCCCTCTCATTTTTCCTTCTAGTTTTGAAATTTAGTTAAGTCAATTAATGTTTTTAGACTGGAAGAGTCAAGTTGTTCCTTTTCATTAGTTGCAGATGAGGTCACGATTAAGTGGTTTATGGTAGGAGGGATCTGCATCTTATTCAGATCATATTTCCACTCATTGTAATATGCCTCATTAGTCAAGCATTTTGAATGGTGATTAGACACCACTAGCTTAGATTGGAGGGAAGATCGTTGAGCCCCTCTTGTATAAATTCTTGTATTGTATGGAAGGTAGAAGCTACTAAAGATGAAGGAAGAATCATTGTAAGCCAAGAGGAGAGTTGAGAGTCAAGACTGAGTTGCAGTCCGGACTCATGTATTGTAAATTGACATTTTGTCATTAATAGAAAAGAACAGATTTTATTGTCTGCTATTTTCCTGTGTAATGGATATTTATTTTTGAATATCATTCATGGTTGTTTGTGATGTATATGTATGTTAGGATTCATATGAATGGATAGATATTGATCCTCTATCTGTGAGTATGTTGAATTAGTTTTGTTTCTTTAGGCTAAGTGCAAGGAGTGCACGATAGAGAGTTTAAAAACTGTGAGCCGACACAAGGAGTGTGTCTGAACTCTTTTGAGTTAGGAAAGAACATGTTAGGAGGGCACACCAGAATAATTGAAAGACTCAAGGGAGAACTTCAAGGTTGTTGAACACCTTGGAGGAAATCTTACACTGGAGTAAGCATAGGACACAGTTACTGAAGACTTTGTCGAACTTTTCTAGGAGGGCAATGAGTAGCTGAGAGTGTGCACAAGACCGATACCTTTGGAGTGTTGGAGGTATTGAAGCAAGTCTCAGAGTTGCTGAAAAATATGAGGAGAGCTCTATAAGTGTGCATTGAGTGGGTTAAAGAAATTTCCTTGGTAAACCTGAAAGAATACCAAGAAAGGCTGAAGTAAGACCTATGCAAGGAGTGCATTAGGTCAACACTTGGGTTAAGTGTCACAAGAATCCATCTTAAGGATTGAATCGAGCGTAAGGAGTGCGATAGAGACAAAGTAAGTTCATCTTACAAGATTAGGAGGAGGAGCATTGACTTGCCAAGAGGGAGAAAAAATATTCTTAGAAGGACGCAGGAGAGAGAGAAACTTCAAGGTTTGATCCGAGTACAAGCTTAGAAGAATCAGTGTTGTCATGCATAGAGCTTTGCAAGGGGTGCAAGAGTGACGCAAAAGCATCGCAAGAAAGCGCAAGTGGAGGACACCTAGATATGCACCAACGTGCATTTTGAATACATTTTGAAATTTAAGTATGAAACATTAATGTAATAGCTGGAAGGATGTAATTACTCTTAAATGTTTTGGGGATTGTAATGCATATCTTGAGTGTTTCTCTCATCTGTCGGTTGTTGGAATTTATTGTAATAAATGTAAATTAGTTGTAGTATTTAATTTTGATAATATAGCTTAGAGTAGTAGGAGGAAAACTCAAGAAATCTCCCTCATAGTTGTATTGTATGACGATCATTCTCAATTGTAGAGTAGAAGCTATAGAGAAAGAGAGCATAGGAGAGCAGAGAAGAATAGATATTGTAGAGGTTGTTTGAGTAGATAGTTGTTTCTATAGAACCCATGTACAAAAGAACTTGAATTAATATAAGAATTCTTTAATCCAATTTCATGGTGTTTCTATGGTTACTGTTTGCATCTATTGAATGGTATGTTTACAGTTTTGTTATATTCTCTGTTATGCATTTGTTTCAATTATTGATGTGTATGATTTCATGTTGAATGTATGAATTATGTGTGAGGGAGAGTATAAGTTTCAATTTCTTCTCGTCCTGAGAATTCTTGCAAGGAGTGTAGTGAATTTCCACAAGGAGTGCGTTGACAAGATTCTGAGTTTTACTTCAGAAACACTTAGGGGAGATAGAATTGTTATTACACCAACATAAGTGAAAATATAACACAAAGTTGTACAATGTGTGCGCAGGTCAGGTTGAAGTCTTAGACTTTTCCAACCAAGTGAGTGGTTGAACAACTTCTGTCACAAGGAGTGCACAAAGTTGGGAGATATCAGATAATTAGGGATTATCATGAGAGCCACAAGGACTGCATGCAGGAACCCCTTAGAATATTTGAGTTTGTAGTAAGAATCAAGCTCGGGAGGGATAGAAACTTGGAAACTGCAAAGGAAGGATGAGGGTCGAAGTCACCTCGTGGAAACCAAGCTCAGGAGGAGAGATGCCAATTGTTTGGCCAGGGGTCTTTGAGAACCTGAACGGACAGTTGGAATTCTTAGAGGGAGAAACATCAATTTTCTGTGGATTGTTGCATCCAGTACATCAGCGAAGAGAATAGGACCAGGTGTCTTTCAAGACTCGCAAGATGAGGAGAGATAGCAGTCGTTTGATCCCAAGGAGTGTGAGTCATCGATTGGGCACTCTGAAATATCGACATTTCGAGAGTCGGGAGTGTGGAGGAAGCTACTTTTGGAAATCATAGGTCACAAAATATCGATAGGAGAGTGAATAATCTGGACATCAGATCATGGAGGAATTGGGACTGTTGATCTAGGGGAAAGAAATTTTTTCATTTCGGGATATCAGGAATCAAAGGAGTCGAGGTGCCTTGCAACGGAAGTCCTGACATCGCGAAACCCGACGCACCTTTTTGGGTTAAGTCTATGGTCACGCTAGTGGTCATGTGGAGTGGAGTCTTGTGTCTAATATCATGTTCATGTGGACAGATCTTAGAAAAGGAATTGTGGTTATTAAGTGTTGAAGGTTTTGACAGGGACCGAGAAGCCATTTCAGCCCAAGAATTTGAAGATCCAAAGACCGGGAAGCCAAGAAGACCCTACTGAGGTGGGTTCTTCGTCAGGTGGTATCAGAGCTAACAAATTTTGTTTTTTGTAAAGGGAAGACAAATGAAAATTTTGTTTTGAATTCTACGTGGACAGATTGAAACAATGCCTCCAAGGAGACATCAATAGAGACCCATGCTCGATCCAACCATGGAAAGGGAAATGAGAGAAATTTGTGATCTATTGGATTCCATGGAGACAACACAGAGGAAAACACCTAATACTGGAGATATCAGTGAGGCCTAAATTGAGAACAAAGCTGGAGCTAAAGAAGAAGTTGTAGCTGAAGATGATGCAGAAGAATGACTATTCAAAGTTGTTGCAAGAATAGGGGCCAGAGAAAAAATAGACATCTCGATGTATGAAGGAAACTTAGACGTTGAGGAGATGCTAGATTGGTTTAGATATCTTGATAAATACTTCAACTATGAGGATATCGAAGAAGATAAGAAAGTTAAGCATGTTGTCACTAGACTGAAAGGGCACACAACACTATGGTGGGATGAACTGTAGGCTGACAGGCATTGCAAAGGAAAATAAACAATTAAAAGTTGGGATAGAATGGTAGGAAAGATGAAATCAAAATTCATACTTAGGGATTACCATTAATCTATTCTGAAGAATGAAAATTTTAAGATAGAAAGGGATGATAGTGAAGGAATATACAGAGGAATTTTACAGCTTAAATATAAGAGCTAGTCATCACGAGAGTGATGATGAAAAGGTTTCCATATACATGAATGGCCTGAGATATGAGATTTAGGATGAGATGAGCATGGTGACAATCAGGAATGTGGAAGACGCTTATCAGATTGCTTCAAAGGCAGAAGTGAAATTGGCTCGAAAGAAAGGTCAAAGGGGTAGAGGTAGAAATCAGAGCAGAGGCAAAGTGATTTCCCAAGACAGAGTACAAAAGCCCAAGGATGAAGAGAAGAAACCTCATAACGACCCAGAAAGGGGAGGAAGCTCACAAGGAGGAAAGTATGACAATAGGAACACTTTTCCTCGAGCAAGAGGAAGAGGAAGAGGAAGAGGTAAAGGAGGTGAAATAAAGTGTTTTATCTGTGGAAATATCAGACACAAATCTTTTGAATGTCTTGATAGAAAAAGAGATTGAGGAGGATAAGCTCACATTTCAAAATCTCAAAGGAGAAATGTTGAGGTAGAATATGCAGAAGGTGGAAGATCATTAATGATGAGGAAAATTCTCTTGAAGCCAGAGAAAGAGATGGAGAAACTAGTCTAGAGGAATAGTTTGTTTAGAAATGCTTGAAAGACCAAGGATAGGGTATGCAAGGTGATAATTGATAGTGGAAGTATGTATAATCTAGTATCCATAGAGATGATGAAAAAGTTGGATTTGGAGACAGTTGCACATCCAAGCCCATATAAGGTTTTGTGGTTGCAAAAAGGACATCAGGTAACAATCACTAAACAATGTTTAGTTGAATTTAATATAGAGGGATTTAGAGATGGGATCTTATGTGATGTTATTCCCATGGATTTCTATCATCTTTTGTTGGGGAGGCCTTGGCAATATGAAATAAACATTATTCATGATGGAAGAAATAACACATACACATTGGAGAAGAATGGTAGGATGCATATGTTGTTGCCAATTGAAGACAAGAAGGTGAAATAAGAGAAAAGAAATACTATACTTCTCATGAGTGGGAAGGAACTTCTAGATGAAGTCAAGAAAGATGAAAAAATGAAGTTTTTTGTGGTGAGAAAACCTAGAGTCATTTTGACCAGTACCTCAATAGATGATCTACCTGAGGAAATTCAGGAACTGCTGGAGACTTTCGTTGATATAGTGTTGGATGATTTACCTTGTTCATTATTGCCCATCAGAAGTATAATCCATCACATTGACCTTATACCAGGAGCTAGTTTACCAAACAAAGAAGTGTACATATTGACACCGTGGGAGAATGAAGAAGTTAAGAACCAAGTCTAGGATTTGATGGAAAAAGGGTTGATTAAAGAAAGATTGAGTCCATGCATTGTGCCAACAATGTTAAGTCTAAAGAAATATGGTGGATGGAGAATGTGTACAAACTTAAGGGCTATAAACAAAATCACCATCAGGTATAGATTTCCTTTACCTAGGATGGATGACTTGATGGATTGCTTGAGTGGAGAATTTTTTTTTTCAAAAATTGATTTGAAAAGTGGATATCATTAGATTAGAATGAGGGAAGGTGATGAATGGAAGACAACATTCAAGACAAATGAAGGGTTGTATGAATGGCTTGTCATGCCATTTGGTTTGACAAATGTGCCAAGTACTTTTATGTGATTGATGAATGAAGTCTTGAAATATTTCATTGGGAAGTTTGTAATTGCATATATTGATTATATATTGATCTTCGGTAACACTGAGGAGGAACATTTGAGACATTTAATGCTAGTGATGAGGAGGTTGCAACAAGAGAAATTGTTGATAAATATAAAGAAGTCGTCTTTCATGCAGACATAGCTTATTTATTTAGGTTTTTTTATCTCTTCGAATGAGTTGAAGATGGATCCTGAAAAGGTAAAAGCAATAAAAGATTGGTTGTCACCAAGGAATATATTTGAAGTCAAAAGCTTCCATGGACTAGCTAGTTTTTACAGAAAGTCCATCAGGAATTTTAGTGGAATTTGTGCAGTAATGATGGACACAATCAAGAAAATACATAAATATTTTCATTGGATAGAGGAAGTGGAGAAAATTTCCAGGTTGTTAAAGGAAAATATAATCGGACAACTAGTTTTGGTTCTGCTAGATTTCAGTAAGACATTTCAAGTGAGATGTGATGCAAGTAGATTTCCGACTGAAGTAGTCTTAAGTCAATAAAATAGACTAGTTGCATACTTTAGTGGGAAGCTGAACGAGGACAAGATGAAATATTCTACATATGATAAGGCATTTTATGAATTCATACAAGCATTGAAGAAATGGAGGCACTATTCAGTTCCAAAAGAGTTCGTTTTGTATAGAAACAACCAAGCCTTACAGTTTATAAAAAGACAGGAAAAACTAAACTAGAAACATGCAAAATGGGTCTAGTTCATGCGGAACTTTACTTTTTTTATAAAGAACATTTCTGTAAATGATAACAAGGTTGTTGATGCATTGAGCAAGAAATGTTTGATTATGTAGGAGTTTTGTGTGAAGACCTTAGGTTGTTATAGCCTAAAGGAAATGTATAGAGATGATTCATATTTTAAGGACGCTTATGAAGCATGTGAGAATCCTTCTCTGAGAGACAGAAGCCAATGGATTGAATATTAAATTCGGGATGGATTTTTATTCAAAGGAAATCAGTTGTGTATCTCGAAGAGTTCCATGAGAGAAAACCACTTGAAGGAAAAACATAGTGGGGGATTGGCTAGACATTTCAGCCATGAAAAAACATTTGTGCAACTGAATAGTTTGTATTATTGGCTAGGGATGAGGATGGATGTCAATAAATTTGTGAAAAGATGTATAATTTTCCATCACGCAAAGGGGAAAATATAGAATACTATGTTATATCAACCATTTCCAATACCAAAGAGGTCGTGGGACGCGGTAAGCATGGATTTTCTGTTAGGACTGCCAAGGACATAGAGAGTTTGTGATTCCATATTCATTGTAGTTGACAGTTTCTCAAAAATGGCACATTTCATTCCATGTCACAAAACCAGTGATGCAACACACATTGCAAAGATGTTTTTCAAAGAAGTTGTTCGACTTCATGGTTTACCCAAGAGTATTGTTTCGAATAGAGATACCAAATTTGTTGGTCATTTCTAGAGAACACTATGGAAAAAGGTGGGGACGAATATATATTTTAGCTCATCATATCACCCTCAGACGGATGGACAAACTGAGGTAGTAAATCAAAGTTTGGGGGACTTATTCAGGAGTTTGGTAGATGAACACCATAGTCAATGGGATCAAATTCTCCTGCAAGCAGAATTTGCACATAACGACTCACCTAACCGGAGCATGGGAAAAATATCATTCCAGATAATGTATGGAATGCATCCAAGAGGATTATCTGAGTTGAGAGACTTGGAGAAGAATGAGTTCAGAATTCCTGGAGCAGAATATTTTGCAGCAAAGATGAGGGAGCTCCACAGTAAGATTAAAGAGCGGTTGTAGATTTTTAACTAGAAATAAAATCGTATAGAATATCATCACAAAAAAGAGATTCAATTCGAAGTGGAAGATTTGGTCTTAGCACATCTAAGAAAAAAATGTTCCCAAGGGGAATGTATAATAAGTTGAAGATGAAAAAGATAGGGCTGTGTAATATTCTGAGAAAATTTGAGGCAAATGCTTATGAAATAGAATTACTAGATGATGTGGTCATATCACCCATATTCAACATAGTAGATATGTACCCTTACAGAGAAGATGAATCGAGAGGAGAAGAGAATAAACAAGAATTTCAGTGGGTCAAGCAGATGCCTGTAGCCAAAAAAATCGTAGATGGAAAATATCAGTGATCATAGAGTTGGGCAGAAGACCTGGAGGAAGACATATTTTGAATATTTTGTAAAGTAGAAAGGACACTCGATTGAGGATGCCAGTTGGGAAAGTGAAGAAGATATCTAGAAACATCGACAGACGGTGCAGGAGCTCATGGACAGGATTCCATGAATGTTTCAGCCAGAGGAGTATGATGTAGGAGCATCTCAAGTAAGTGTAAGTCGAGGACAACTAGATATGCACCAACAAGCATTTTGAAGACATTTTGAAATTTAAATATGAAACATTAATGTAATATATGGAAGGATGTAATTAATATTAAATTTTTGGGGGATTGTAATGCAAATCTTGAGTGTTTCTCTCATCTGTCGGTTGTAGGCATTTATTGTAATAAATGTAAAGCAGTTGTAGTCTTTAATTTCTATAAGATAGCTTAGAGTAGTAGGAGGGAAAAATCAAGAAATCTCCCTCATAGTTGTATTGTATGAGGATGATTCTCGATTGTAGAGTAGAATGTGTAGAGAAAGAGAGCATAGGAGAGAAGAGAAGAACAAAGATTGTAGAGGTTGTTTGAGTAGATAGTTGTTGTTATAGAACCTATGTATAGAAGCACTTGAATTAATATAAAAATGTTTTAATCCAATTTCATGGTGTTATTGAATGGCATGTTTACAATTTTCTTATATGTTTTGTTATGCATTTTTTTCAATGCTTTATGTGTATCATTCCATGTTGAATGTATGAAGTCTATGAGAGGGAGAGTATACGTTTCAATTTCTTCTCATACTGAGAATTCCTGCAAGGAGTGCAATGAAGTTCTGCAAGGAGTACATTGACAAGATTCCGAGTTTTACCTCAAAAAATCTTAGGATAGATAGAGTTGTTTTTATACCAACATAAGTGCAAATATAACATAGATCTATGCAAGGCGTGCATAGGCCAGGTTGAATTCTTAGAATTTTCCAACCAATTGAGTGGTTGAGGAACTTCTATCGCAAGGAGTGTGCAGAGTTGGGAGATATCAGATAATCAAGGATTATCATGAGAGCCTCAAGGAGTGCATGCAAGAACCCCTTAGAACCTTTGATTTTGCAATAAGAATCAAGCTCAGGAGGGATAGAGACTTAGGAAGTTCAAAGGAAGGATGAGGGTCGAAGTCACCTCACAGAAACCAAGCTCAAGAGGAAAGATGCCAATTGTTTGGCCAGGAGTCTTTGAGAAACTGAACGGACGGTTGGAATTATTGGAGGGAGAAACATTGATTTTTTGTGGATCATTGGATCCAGTAGATTAGAGGAGAGGATAAGACTGAGTGTCTTTCAACACTTGCAATATCAGGAGAGATAACAACTATTATATCCTGAGGAGTGTGATTCATCAATTGGGCACTCTGAAATATCAACATTTCAGGAGTCGGGAGTGTGGAGGAAGTTTTTTTCAGGAATCACGATTCGTGAAATATTGATAGGAGAGGGAATAATATGAACCATAAAATCATGGAGGAATCGATATCATTGATCTGGGGAAAGGAAATTTCTGCATTTTTAGATATCAGGAATCAAAGGAGTCGAGGTGCCTTGTAACAGAAGTCCCGACATTGCGAAACCCAATGCGCCTTTTTGGGTTAAGTCTGTGGTCACACCGGTGGGCATGCTTAGTGAAGGCTCGTGTCTAAATGCATGTTCGTGTAGACAAATATTAGAAAAGGACCTGTGGTCATTAAGTGTTGAAGGTTCTAGCAGGGACCGAGAAGCCATTTTGGCTTGGGAATTTGAAGATCCAAAGACGGGGAGGTCAAGCAGACCGTGTTGAGGTGGGGGTCTATGTCAAAGAGACCAAGAACAATTTAAGTCTAGAGAAGATAAGTGCTAAGTGTGCACAAGGAGTGAGGACTTATCAAATTCTCGAAGGTAA
Source organism: Picea engelmannii (assembly GCA_009831015.1). Taxonomy (NCBI): domain Eukaryota; kingdom Viridiplantae; phylum Streptophyta; class Pinopsida; order Pinales; family Pinaceae; genus Picea; species Picea engelmannii. Next base: position 181,283 of record ML788758.1, on the reverse strand, counting down.
TATAAATTATCCATCGTCGAGAGGAGACAGGTGGAAAAAGATTGGAAGATCTGGGATTTAGAACTCTAGAATAATTTCGAGTTGCAAGGAGTAATCTTTGTGGATTAATGAAGGGAGGAGAGAATCAAGGTCATTATATATGTAAGGAACGTGTGGGGGATATCCACCCATTTCTAAGAAGTGGTTCTTTGTGATGAATTAGAGGAGGACAAGAGAGACACTCCCGAAGACCGGAGTCCAAATAGATCATAGTCATTGATCTAAGGGAGTGATGGGGACCATTAATCCTTGTGCCATTTGAGTTTGTTGATTCAAATTTTGAGGAAATAGTAGTTGGTTGTTGTTAATAAATCGAAAGCCTAAATCCCGAAGTGATTTTCATGCTTTATCCCCAAGACACAGCCTAAGGGCATATGATGGAAAGGGCCTAACATAGAGAACTAGTGTCGTCATCAACTTTCTTCAAAGGGCCAAGAAGAGAGCCACGGGGGTTGGTAAGACCCGCACTTTGGAGAAAGAGGGACATGTGATAAAGTGCATTGGGTTCTAGCAGGGAGCCAAAGAGTCGATTCGACTTAGGTGTTTGAACAATCCTAGACTGGAAGGTCAATCATCCTAGAGGAGATAAAGGGGGAGGGGGTATGCACCATAACCCCTAGGGTATGTTTGCATTGTCAGGTCAAACAGACAATCAATTTGACCTCCAAAACATCGCTACCCAGTGGGCTAGTCTATCATCGTTGTCTTTCATAAAGTGAGGAAATCAAGAACCAAATCCAAGAGCTTCTCGAAAAGGTGCACATACAACCAATATCATCACCTTGTGGAAGCCCAATCGTGCTTGTGTAGAATAAAGAAGGGACCTAGTGACTTTGTATTGATTATAGGCCTTAAATAAAATCATGTTTGAGAATCGGTACCCAATTTCCCCGTATTGAAGATGTCCTTGACCATCTCAAAGGGGCCAAATATTTCATTAATATTGATTTGAATTCAAGTTACCACCAATTCCCAAGAGAGAAAAACAATCTATGGAATACTACCTTCAAGTCCAAATAAGGTCTTTTTTAATGGATGGTCATGCCCTTTGGCTTGACAAATTCCTAGGAAACGTTCATGAGGATGATGGATGGTATCTTGTGGTTGTTCACCAATTATTTTGTGGTGGTGTATTTGGGTGGCATACTCATCTTCAACAAGAGTTGGGATGAAAACTTACAACATATTCAATAGGTTATACACACTGTGCGAAAACACAAGCTATATGCAAGCTTGGAAATATGATTATTTGGCATGTACAGGGTCCAGTACCTAGGATACATTGTTTGTTGGAAATATAACTGAGATGGGGGGGGTGAATTAGTTATGTGTATAAGCTTGAAATTTTTCCTGTTATTTTTTTATTATTTCTAGATTAATATTTAATGTGTTGTTGATAACTTAAAATGTATATATATATATATATATATATATATATAATGATCAATCACACAGAATACACAGAGACACAGATTTTCCTAAGGAAACCCATAAAGGGTGAAAACCTCTTCTTCTTAGGATGTTAATCAAGCTCCAACTTTCATGTACATTATATTCTTTGAGTGCCAACTCAAATATGAGTCTACAACCTCTAATGGCAAGCTGAAACTTGCAGAGAGAACCAACTCTCATATTTCTCTAGCACTCACTAGATGGAAGAACCAACTCCCAGAATATCTTCTAGCACCAACTGGAATTTAGAGGACTGCAATCCTCCCTAGCACTGCCCTACCACCCTGATTGAATCTTACAAAAATTTACTTACTTTCTCTATCTATGATATGGTCTATTACAACTCCATGTATCCTCTTCCTTCTTCAGCTTATATACATTGTTCTTCTTATGCATTTTTCATCTTCTATACTCTTTTCTTTTTCCTCCTCCACTCAACACCCACTGTTAAGCTTCTCTTTTTCATTTTATTCTCTGTGCTTCCTCTACATGTTTTTTTCTATGCCACAGATCTCCCCTTCAAATTATGCACTGCATCGCTTCCTACCCACATACATAACTATCGAAAAAAACACACTCTCTCTTCTTTGTTCTGCATTGCTTTCTGATGCCAAGTTCTCTGCCAAATCATCATAACAACTCTTTGTCTTCTTTGGTGGTTTTTATGAATCTGTTCATCATCAATGCCCATTATCCAAATATTCCTTGGCTCCTCTAGAAGTCACAACTCTTCATCTTCTTTGTTAGTTACAGCCAGTCATTTTGGCTTCTTTGGCTTCTAAGCCCCTTCCTTCATGTGACCATCGGTGGTGACCATACGCCTAACTTCCGAGTGCTTCGCGATATTATTCTAGTGAGTGTTATCTCCTTCTTTCGATATTACCTTGGGTGATGATCTCATGTGACCACGCGATTGCAAGCACGTCCAAAGGAGGTTTGAGGGAAACCCTCTTTTTTCCCCACAATTCACTATAGAGCTCCACATGTCCTTTATCCAAAACCGTGGTTTTGATTGCGGCCTACCTTCAACATTTTAAAGTTCATACACCTTCAATCCCTGCAATATGATGGGACTGTCGATCTCATTATATTGATGGTGCTCCTGAACTGACGGATTAGATCTAACCTTCTTAAGTCAATGGTTTTGATTTACTTCATGATCTAGGCTCAGAGAGTTCCAAATATCAAACCCTTATTTTCTCTGTACGCCAATCTTTCAGAGTCAATGATCTGCGGACACCTGTCCTTTTCAATCAATGATCAAGATTTCCTCCATGAGTCCAACCTTCAGGACCTTCAATTCTCAAACTCTCATTTATTTTGTATGTCAATATTCTAAAGTTGATGATCCATTGACTCGTGTCCCTCTCAGATTAACGATCGATATATCCTTCGGGTCTCTGGACTTCTGAGATTTCAAATCTCAATTTTAACTTTATCTCTATCATCTTTTTCCAGAGTTGACAATCCATTGACCCATTTCCCTCTCGAATCAATGGTAGAGATATCCTTTGGGTCTCCAGAATTCGTAGATTTCAAATCTCAACTTCACTTCCTTCACTTTATCTTGGAGTGTTTTTCCCGAACTGCACAGATTTATTCCATGCGTCCTTCTGGAAACCGACGACCTATATCTTCTTCATCCCTCGGGTCTTCAGCGATCTTGTTTCCTTCCCAACCATAAACTCCCTAATTGATTCACTCCAGAGTTATGGATCATGCGCCACCTGTCAGTCTTGATGATGGATGGTCCCAGCATACTTCGGGACTTCAGGACTTTGCCAAGTTGATGCTCCATTTTCCTCCAGAGTGATCACCTGTTGAGTAAGTCATAAGTGGTGGAGACAGCTTGTTATCGATTAAATACTTCCACTTACACTATCCTTCCATTGTAGTAGATGGACAATTGAGAATTCTCCTGAAGTGATATTCATATCATACATTTCGTTTCCACTTCATGTCTTTGACATTCGGGACTTTGGGACTTTGGGAAAGTGCTAGTGGTAAAAATCCTGAAGTAAAACTACCAGAGTGATGTAACTTACTTACATCACTTGATGATGTGTCACGAGTCGAGTAGCTGCCATGTGTCACTTAGATTCATGATTTGCACATACCTAAAATGTTGATTCAACTTGACACTTATCATTGTTTGATTGCACCATGTGTCCTTCCTGACGTAGTCTGCTGACATGGTCTGCCAATGTGGTTCTCTATGATATAACGATCATCGTATATTCTCCAAATCCAATGGTCCTTATTCATTTTGAATTTCGGGACTTCGGGTAATTCAACTTTTCAAGTTTCCAATTCTTCTGAAGTGAGATTCCCTGAACCATAACCTCCTCGAAACTTTAGACCCGAAACGAATGATGTTCATTTGATCAATGACTCGATCTATCTGTGATGCAACTTTGTCTTGGATTAAATCCAATGGATATCCATCTTTTCTTATCCTATCCTTCCACTAATTCAATCTAACGGTTGTTGGTCCTCTGGATGGGCGATCCAACAGCCACTATCACTCTTCCTATTGAGCTTCTAATCTCTCCAACTTGGAAGGTTTTATAAGTGTTCACGGGTCTCGACCTGTTCTCCTCTTGTGAGTCTGTCTCTTGGACCTCGTCTGCACCTCTGCAAACCTCTATATGTTCTAAGACTTCTCGTCTTTTGTGCTCTCGAGGTTTGGTTCATTGTTGTTCTTTCTATCAATGACAAGCACATTCTTCATGTAATCACGCCAACAATATCCCCCTTTGGTATTGATGGAAACTGTAAAAGGTTGCACTATTCTGCTTAGACATCCAACTATATCATACATACAACATATTTTTCTCCCCCTTTGACATCAATGTCAAAAAAAATAGTGAGTGACTTTGTGCTCCCCCTAATTAGATATACTAGGAGCACTCTCCCCCTGATCAGATAGACTATTTTAACTTGATAATAGGGTCATGCCCAACTTCTAGTGTAGATACTCAAACTGAGATTTTGCTAGCGGTTTAGTGAAGATATCAAGAATCTGATCTTTGGATGGAATATAATGCAAAGAAACAATAGTGTTGGTTACCTGTTCCCTCAAGAAGTGATACTTGATGCGTATATGATTGGTCTTGGAGTGAAATACAGGATTCTTGGACACACTAATGGCACTAATATTATCACAATGAATTGGGATCGGTGCATTATACTTTACCTACAAGTCTGCAAGTGTTTGAATCATCCATAATACTTGGGTACAACAAGTGGTAGTTGCAATGTATTCATCTTATGTAGTCTATAAGGAAATGGAACCTTGCCTCTTTCTCAACCATGCTACAAGAGAATCTCCTAAGAAGAATGCACCTCTACTCATGATTTTCATTTCATCCACGGAGTTATCCCAATCAACATCTGAATAGACTGATAGTTGAAAATTTTGATTCTTAGGATACCATAGGCCATAGTTCATTGTTCCTTTCAAGTATCTGAATATTATTTTGACAGTTAACAAATGACTCTGTTTAGGCGTAGCTTGATACCTTCCTACCATTCCAACAACATGCCTTATGTCTGGACGGGATGTTGTGATGTGCAATAGGTTTCCTATCATAGACCTATATGAACTATTATCAACATCAGGTGAGTCATCATCCTTGCTTAACTTGCATCCACTGACCATAGGTATGCTCATAGGTGTAGAATCTTCCATTTGAAACCTTTTCAACATTTCTCTTCAATATTTCTCCTGAGAAAGAAATATTCCTTCAGACCTCTAAGTAATTTGTAGACCAAGAAAAAATGGCAGTTCCCCTATCATAGACATTGCAAATTTAGATTGCATGGAAGAGGCAAACCATTGTAGCAATGAAGCATTATTGCTTCTGAAGATGATCTCATCTACATAGACCAACACAATGAGAAAACAATTACCCTCTGTTTTGATATATATATTGTTGTCAATTATTCCTCTCTTGAACCCTTTGTCTTGAAGATACTTATCTAGACTGTAATACTAGGCACGAGGAGCTTGTTTCAACCCATATAAGTCTTTCTTCAGCTTGCATACCAAGTCAGGGTTATCTGACAGTTGGAAACCCCCTGGTTGTTCCATATAGACTTTTTCTTTTAGATCTCCATTTAGAAAAGTTGACTTGACATCCATTTGATAGACTTTAAACCATTTATGACAGGGATAGGAAAGAAACATTCTAATAGCTCCTAATATTTCTATGGGCGCAAATGTTTCATCAAAATCCAGTCCTTCTATTTGAGCATATCCTTTCTAGACCAATCTAGCCTTATTTATTACAATATTTCCTTTCTCATTCATATTGTTTTTGTAGACTCATTTGGATCCTATTACATTTTTATTCGTTGGCCTAGGAAAAAGTTCCCAAGTGTCATTCTTTTCAATATGGTCCAGTTCCTCACTCATTGATTTTAACCTATTTACATCTTTACTCACTTAATTAAAGTTCTTAGGTTCCTTCATGGATATGAAGGTTATATGTGATTGCTCAGTGTCTTTGATTATCCTTCTCCTAGTTTGTACACCTTTGTCTTTCTCACCAATTATTTGAATTTCAGGATGATTCTTTTGAGTAATTCTAGAGGAAGGATTTGATGTTGATTTCTGCCCTGACTCTTCTTGTCTGGATGTCTCTTCTCCACCTGATTCATTACCTTCTTGTGACTCTAAGATTTTTTCTTCATTTTCATTATCCTCGTCATCTTTTTCATCTAGATTAGTGTTTATTCTCTGTTGATCTTTTATAATTTCTTCTTCATCAATTTGAAAATCAATAAAATCTACTAATTTATGCAACCTTTTGTTAAAGAATATGTATCATTTATTGTTCGTTGCATATCCTAAGAAGATACCTTCATCAGCTCTACTATCAAATTTTCCCAAATGATCATCATTATTCTTGATGTAGCATTTACTTCCAAATACTTTGAAAAGCTTGTTTGATGCACGTCGACCAAACCACAACTCATATGGAGTTTTATCACTATTCGGCCTTAGATGCACTTTGTTTAGAATATGAACAGTCGTGTGAACAACCTCCACCCATAAGTTTTGTGAAATGTCCCTTTCACTCATCATAGCCCTTGCCATCTACTGAATTGATCTATTTTGGAATTCTACAACTCCATTTTGTTGAGGAGTACCTGGAATAGTATATTCTATTTTAATTCCATGTTTTTCATGGAATTCTTTGAAGTATCCTGATAGAAACTCTCCTCCCCTGTCTGAGTGAATTTCCTTTAACTTCCTTCCTATCTGATTCTCAGTTAACGCCTTGAACTTTTAAATTCTCAAACGCATCATATTTTTCTATTAGAAAGGAAATCCACGTAAGTCTAGAGAAGTCATCAATGACTAGCACAAAGTAATTTTATCCTCCAGAACCTTCCTTTCGCGATGGTCCACACATATCCACATGAACAATTTGAAGTGGTTTCTTTGAAGATGTTAAACTCTTTGATTTGAATTGAGCACGATCGAGCTTCCACATTTGACAGGATTCACATACAGAGTTATTAGGCTTAGATATTCATGGAAGGTCTTTCACAACACCTTCAATATTCAGTTTGACAATATGATCAAAATTCAGGTGTCCAAGCCTTCTGTGACATAACTAAATTTCATCAAATTTTCTTAAATGACATTTCTCCTTATCTTACTTCATAACATATACATTGTTTTCAGTTCTAAGCCCTTTTGCAATCAACTCTCCTGTGTTTACTAACTTTATTTTACAATTCTTGGCAATGAAAGTGACTTCACATCCTCTATCACATTTTTGACTGACACTAAGAAGATTTTTCTTTAAACCATCAACAAATAGTACATCTTGAGCTTTACTTCTTCCATTACTTAAGCTTATTATACCTTTACCTCTAATCTTTCCTGGAGCATCATTTCCAAAGGTCACACTCCCTAATTTATTTTCTTTGAGTGATAGGAACTTACTTTTGTCACTTGTCATATGACTGGAGAATCCGTTGTCAATATACCAGGGGTCTTTTTGTCTTTGAGATGACAACACTAATTCACACTTGTTATCTTCATTATTTTTCCAAACCTTGATGTTTTTAGCTTTGTAATTTGAATACGGATTATAGTTCTTTAAGTGACAGTCTGCATATTTATGTCCATAATTATGGAATATGTAACATTTTGGTTCATTTAATAAAGGATCATAATGATTTTTATTCTTAATCTGCCTATTTTTCCCAGCCATCACATGATTTGTAGTTTGTGGTTGTTTGTTACTTGGATGTCTCATTCTTTGTTGTGGCAGGTATTTATTCCTTGGCTATCTTGATTGCTCATGTCTAAATCTTAAAGAATAATTTATAGCTTTGTGTTCAAAGTTAGAGCTGTAAAAACAATATCCAGAGAAAAAATCTTTGTACTTGGAAAATGGATGTCTTCTTTGAGCGGGTCGATTTCTTCCATGCTAATGATTTCCTTGAGCAAAGGGTGTATTATTTCTTTGTTCTATAGAGTCAGTTCTGGTATCTTTTCCTTCACTCCTCCATGGCAGATGATTCTCTTTCTTTTTTTCTGCAGGTTTGTTGTTGTCATTGGTTGTAGATTTGACAAACTTGATGGATTATTTGTTGCTTGGTTGACCACTACTTGACCCCCCTTCATAACCCAAACCAGTTTTCAACTTTGAATTATTTTGCTGATTTAGAATGGAGGCGAATCCTTCTGAGGATTTAATACTTGTTAGATTTTGATGATATAATACCTTAAATTTCTCTAGATATTTTCTTACAGTCACTACTTCAGCTTCCAATTTTTCACCTTTTGTTTTGGCTTCCTTCAGTTGTTGTTTGAGGATGTCTTAAATATTCTTAGATTCTTCTATATTAACCTTCAACATATCAATTTATTCATATGGTTCCTTGGATGTTTTCTCATACCTGAGCAATAACTTTTTTTCTTTTCTTTTCTTTTCTTTTCTCTGAGTCTATCAATCTCTTCCATGACACTGACAAGTTCTCCTTCAAGATCTACTACTGCTTCACAATAAACAAACTCACTGCATGTATATTCAGTGTTTATATATTCTAAATCTATTATCATGATATCATTTAGTTTATATTCAATAGAAGAGTCATTTCTTTCATCATTTGAGGTATCATCATCATTTTTTACACAAAGGCCTTTTTTCTTAAAATTATTCTCTTTATAGACCTTTTTGTTTTTGTGCTTCTCTTCATCATCATACGTCTGATCCTTTATTTTGTGAGGACACTTAGATGCAAAATGACCTATCTTACAAAATTTGAAACATTTGAAGGGTAGTTTACCTTTGTATCTTCCTGATCCTTTCTTTAGTCTTCTCGCAAAATTTGCTTCAATCTCATCTATATCGGATTCTGTGTTTTTCTTTACTTTAAAAGATGCCTCTCTTGTAGTGGATTTACCTTTGGTGATTCTCATTTCATAAGCAGTTAGGGTTCCAAGAATTTGATCTAGTCTCAATGTTTTGAGATCAATTATTTCCTCTATAGCAAATACCTTTGAGTTAAATCTATCAAGAAGAGATCTTAATATTTTTTGGACTAGAAAAGATTCAGCTATCATTTCACCTAGGCCTTTCATAGTGTTTACAAGTTATTATATACATAAGAAGTACTTAATGATAGTTTCATCTTCATCCATCTTCAGCTTCTCAAATTTCATTCTGTGATTATGAAGTTTTGCATCTTTCACCTTTTCATTACCTTCATAAATACTTATCAGCTTGTCCCACATAACTTTTGTTGAATCACAATGCATGACTTTGAAAAACTCGGCTTTAGAGAGTCCAATGAGAATGTAATTCATTGATTTTGAATTAAATCTAAACTCCATATTATCATATTTTGAGGCCAAGACTACAAGATTCACATATCCCGCTTCAATGACATCCCAAACATCAACACCCAAAGACATTAAATGTGTTATCATCCTTATTTTCTAGAAGGAAAAGTTTGTTCCATCAAAAAGAGGGGGTTAATTAATTGAACTTCTATAATGAATAGTCATGTTCAAGCTTAAGGATCTACCTTTGATCATAGGCACTGGATCTGATACCAATTGTTGGAAATATAACTCAGAGTGGGGGGGGTGAATCAATTATGTATATAAGCTTGAAAATTTTCTTGTTATTTTCTTATTGTTTCTAGATTAGTATTTAATGTGTTGTTGATAACTTAACATGCATAGATATACAATGATAAATCACACAAAATACACAAAGACATTCATTTTCCTGAGGAAACCCATAAAGGGTGAAAACCTCTTCTTCTTAGGATGTCAATCAAGATCCAACTTTCATGTACATCAAAGTCTTTGAGCTCCAACTCAAATATGAGGCTACAACCTCTGATAGAAAGCTACAACTTCCAGAGAGAACCAACTCTCAGATTTCTCTATCACCCACTAGATGGAAGAACCAACTCCTAGACTATCTTCTAGCACCAACTAGAATTTAGAGGACTGCAATCCTCCCTAGCACCTCCCTACAACCCTGATTCAATCTTACAAAACTTTAATTACCTTTTTTGTCTTTGATATGGTCTGTTGCAACTCCATGTCTCATATTCCTTCTTCAGCTTCTATACATTGTTCTTCTTCTGCATCGTTCAACTTCTATGCTCTTCTCTTTTTCCTCCTGTGATCAACACCCACTGTTTAGATTCTCTTCTGCGTTTTATTATATATGCTTCCTCTGCATGTTGTTTTCTGTGCCACGGATCCTCCCTTCAGATTATGCATGGTGTGTCTTCCTACCCACATGCATTACTATTGAAAATAATGCACTCTCTCTTCTTTGTTCTGCATTTCTTTATGACGCCAAGTTCTCTGCCAAATCATCATAACAACTCTTCATCTTCTCTGGTGGTTTTTCTCAATCTATTAATCATCACTGCCCATTATCCAAAGATTCCTTGGCTTCTCTGGAAGTCACAACTCTTCATCTTCTTTGTCAGTTACATCCGGTCATTTTGGCTTCTTTGTCTTTTAAGCCCCTTCATTCACGTGACCATCGGCGGTGACCATACGCCTAACTTCTGAGTGCCTCATGATATTGGTCTAGCGATTCTTATCTCATTCTTTCGCTATGACCTTGGAAAATGATCTCATGTGACCACGCAATTACGGGTGTGCCCAAAGGAGGTTTGAGGGAAACCCGCTTTTCGACCTGCAATTAACTATAGAGCTCCACGTGTCCTTTCTCCAAAACCATGGTTTCAATTGTGGCCCACCTTCAACATTTTAAAGTTTGTGCACCTTCAATCCCCACAATGTGACGGGACCATCGATATCATGATCTTAATGGTTCTCCTGAAATGACGGATTAGATCTAACCTACTTAAATCAATGACTGTGATTTACTTCATGATCCGGGCTCCGAGAGTTTCAAATCTCAATCCCTGCTTTTCTCTCTATGCCAATCGTCCAGAGTCGATGATCTGCGGACACCTCTCCTTTACAATCGACAATCAGGATCTCATCCATGAGTCTAAACTTCAAGAATTTAAATTCTCAAACTCTCATTTCTTTTGTACATCAATATTCCAGAGTTGATGATCCACTAACGCGTGTCCCTCTTAGATTAATAGTCAAGATCTCCTTTGGGTCTCCAGACTTCAGATATTTCAAATCTCAATTTTGACTTTATATTTATCACAATTTTACGTAGTTGAAAATCCATTGACAAGTGTCCCTCTCATATCAACGTTTGATATATCCTTCGGGTATCTAGACTTCGGAGATTTAAAATCTCAACTTTGGTTCCTTCACTTTCTTATGGATCGTTTTTCCCAAACTGCACAGATTTCTGCCACACGTCCTTCTGGAAACTGACGAGATGGATCATCTTTGGCCCTCAGGTCTTCGGTGATCTCATTTCCTTCCCAACCACAAACTCCCGAAGTGATTTTCTCTGGATTTGTGGATTGTGCACCACCTATCAATCTTGATGATGGATGGTCCTTGCTTACTTCGGGACTTCGGGACTTTGACAAGTCATTGCTCCATTTTCCTTCAGAGTGATCACCTATTGAGTAACTCATAAGTGGTGGAGACTTCTTGCTTTCAATTAATATTTCCACTTACACTATCCTTCTAGTTTAGTATATCGACGGTCGAGAATGCTCCCGAAGTGATCTTCATATCGGACGTTTTGTGTCCACTTTGGGACTTTGGTACTTTGGGCAAGTGCTAGTGGTAAAACTCTCAAAGTAAAATTCCTAGAGCGACGTAACTTAATTATGTCACTTGATGATGTGTCATGAGTTGAGTAGCTACCACGTGTCACTTAGATTCATGATTTTCATGTACCTGAAATGTCGATTCAAATTGAAACATGTCATTGTCTGATTGTGCCATGTGTCCTTGCTAATGTATTCTGCTCACATGGTCTTCCAACGTGGTTTTGTCTGATCTAAAATCCATCATATATTTTTTAGATACGATGGTATTTATTCATTTCAGATTTCAGGACTTTAGGTAATTTGAATTTTCAAGTCGCCAATTCTTCCAAAGTGAGATTCCCTGGACAATAACATCCTCGCAACTTTAGACCCGAAATGAACGATGTTTGTTTGATCAAGATCTTATATAAACGACTCAATCTGTCTGTGATGCAGCTTTTCCTTGGATTAAATCCAACTACTCTCCATCTTTTCTTATCCTATCCTTCCACTAATTCAATACAATGGTTGTTGGTCCTCTGGATCATTGATCCAATGGCCACTGTCACTCTTCCTCCTAATATTCGTATCTCTCCGACTTGGAAGGTTTTCTAGGTGTTCACGAGTTTAGACCTTTTCTCCTCATGTATGTCTATCTCTTGGACCTCGTCTGCACTTCTGGAAACTGCTATCTCTTTTGATCTTTCTTGTCTTCTATGCTCTTGAGGTTTGGTTCACTGTTGTTCTTGCCATCAATGACAAGCAAATTCTTCCTGTAATCATGCCAACATTGTTGACAATCATGGATTGGATGTTGATCCAATGAAGTTCCAATTAATTTGTGATTGGCTAGAACCGACCATGCTCACTGAGCTTCAGAGCTTCTTAGGCCTTTCCAATCTCTATCACGTGTTCATGTTGGGATTCTCCCACATTGCATGGGCCCTTAGACAAGTGACCAAGAGTGATGGAAAGGAAATGTTCATGTGGGTCCAATCAAAATAGAAATTATTCAAAGATTTGAGGCAACACTTGTGCTTATCCCCAATGCTCTCATTACCTGACCTGCAAAAACCTTTTGAGATTGAGACAAATTCTGTATACTATGTTGTGGGTGCATTCCTCAATTAAAACGAACATCACGTGGCCTATCATAGTGAGACACTATCATATATTTTCCGTAAGTACCCCAATTATGAAAAATAAATGTACTCAATTCTACAATACTACCGCTAGTGGGGGGGATTACATCGTCGGGAAGGAGACATTCATCCACATTGATCATAATTGATGGAGTTCATGTAGACACAAGGAAAATTGTAGAATGACCACCATGAGAAGTGGTCCACATACTTGCAGTAGTTTCATATCAACATCAAGTATAATACAAGGAGCAACAAACATGTCACTGACAGCATTAATCGACCTCAAGTTGCATCACTAACCATGGTGCTACACTCCCATTTACATGAGACCTCCATATGGCCCCAAATATATGAGAGAGATCCTAACTTCACCACTACCTACCATATGCTCAGGAAAAACATAGTTGTCACTGATTTCCATCTTCAGGATGGGTTGTTGTGCCATCTAGGTTGTCTTTGCATCCCATCAAGAGAGAATGGGAATATGTTTATGGAATCTTACTATATTTGGGTGGCACGATACTTTGGTGTATAAAATATAATGGCAGTGTTGAAACAACATTTCTATTGGTCAAAACTTCGACAAGAAATCTACAAGTATATTAGGTTCTGCACAACTTGCGCCATTTCCAAAACAACCATTAAGAAACAAGGCTTGTAAGCCCGTTTTCCTACTTCTGAGAGGCCTTGGGAATCCATATCGATGGACACATGTCTAACCTTTCTTTAACCAAGTAGGGAAATGATTCTATTTTTATGTTTTTTTATCGATCAAAGATGGAAATTTTGATCGCTTGCAAGAAGAGAATCACAACAGAAGCCACTTCCAAGATATTCTTCGAATGAGTGTGGATACATTTTTGGATACCACAAACCATCATCTCAAATAAATAAATTTGGTTCCTCAGCACATTCTGGTTGAGCCTTTGGTCACAGTTGGACACAAAGTTCACTAAATTGACTTCCTTCAACCCCCAAATCGATGGCCAAACCTAGGTCGTCAATAGGATGATCATGCATATCTTTCGCATGTACAATTTAAAGCATCCTCACACATGGTATGTTAGTATTCCCTATATTTATCACATTTACAAAAGATCCATCCTTAGTTGAACTGTCCACAACCCTATTCAGTTGGGTTGGGATTTCAATGCTTGGGTCCCATGGATGTTGCACTACCCCTTACATCCACATAGGAAGAATTATCCCATGCTCAAACCGAAGCTGAAAAATCCACCCAGTTCATTGAACAAATCCAACACATATGCCAACAGGTGTAGGATATTTTTTATATTTCCAATGCCAAGTACAAGCAGTTCCATGATAAACACAGTGTGAAACACAAGTTTCTGGTGGGATATAAATTTTAGTTGCACTTCCATAAACAATGCCTTAGAGGACCCCATGGGAAGCTCTTTCCACTCTCTTATGAAACTTACACCATCACCAAGGCTTTGGGTGACAATTCGTTTTATCTCAACATTCCCCCCTTCCTTCGCTTTAACCCAGTGTTTAATGTGGACCTCCTTTTACCATACTTTCCACCATTATTGGACACCTTAGAGATAGCAGAATAGTTAACATCGATAGAGCTCAAACATACCTCCATGGAATAGAAATCCACTTATCATATCATGAACACATAGTTCAATGGAACTCACCAACATAATCTTCATATTTATCGTGTTGTCAAAGTAGGGAAACTCCTTTACCAAGGCAAGTGGCTCACCAGGGGCCAAATTCAATAGAAATTTCCTCATATGATGGGGGAACTCAATGAAATGGATACAATTTATTACTAAATGGGGAGGAATTATCTAGGTTTATATCAGGGGATATCCACCTCTTCCAGCTAGCTCACATATATGTTTCATCTTGGCAATGATCCAGGGGATCAAAATATGCTCAAAAATAAAAGTGCTCGAAATTGCTCGAAAACAAAATCATGCGTACATTTCATCATCATGATCCCAACACAACTTGAACGTGCTCACCTAGACATCGTATGTGAGAGATATTGTGTTATGTCCACTTTTCCAAACATGCAAAAAAAGTGTTGATTGCATAATATGTACAGTCCATATAATTTTATTGTGTAGATCGTATTGTTGACATGGCATGGGATTGTACTATTGATTGGGAAGAGGTTGATGTGGCAGGTGATGAGTTTTCAAGAGGTGACACGCCAGGTGAATTGGAAAGTCTTTACGTGGACCAATTTATGGTCGACACGTGGCATATTGGAGGATGAATGGGAAGGTTCCACATGGCCCAACTAGGGGCCACCACATGGCACCTCGTCATCAGTTTATGGTGTAAACATTTGTTGGAGTCTATGGGAGTAAATCTCGGGACCTCCGACATGGCAAAGTCTTCATGTAGGCAGGGCCACCAGCCTACCTACCACTTTCTTCTTACCCTATATGCTTTAAACTTGTAATTGAATTTGCACTAATGTGTAGTCCAGGTGGAGAAAGGGTTGGGGATTAGCCCTAGCCCTCGATCACTACACCAACCCATTTACCATATGACCATGCACGGTGGACTACCCAATAGATAGCCAACATGGTGCTACATTTTAGGTCGGCTCTAGGCCACATCGACCATGCAACCGACACCTCCACCGGAAAAAGGTGTTTATGCTCCCTAACGGTGCGATAAATTGACCTGAATTGAAGAATGGTGCACATGCTAGGTTTTTGGCATGGGAAATGCTTGGATATGGATGGAGTTTTGAGGAGGTGTGTTTTTTAGAGGAGAGATAACAAGATATTGGGGAAAAACATACAAAGTTCTATTTTTCTCAGTTTTTTTCCAAACCAG
The DNA here is from genome assembly GCA_009831015.1 of Picea engelmannii. Lineage (NCBI taxonomy): Eukaryota > Viridiplantae > Streptophyta > Pinopsida > Pinales > Pinaceae > Picea > Picea engelmannii. The sequence goes on along the minus strand of ML788758.1, from coordinate 165,639 downwards.
GTAGAGGAAGAGCTCGACTAGGGGTTTTTAAACATTCTAGAGCCATTGTAGCCATCTATTTTGCATTTTGAGCATTGTAAAGCACTTATTTTAACATTTTGAACATTAATGAAATTGATCCATTGGAAGTTGGACCAGGAGATGTAACCCAAGAGAAGGATGAACTCCTTTATCATTTTGTTGTGTTAATGTGCTTACTTTTGATGGTTGTTATGTCTTTTTATGCTTCTCATGTTTAAGTAAAAAAGCTCATTAAGTTTTATGTTTTTGCAACTTGACCCTATTTCCGAAGAACTTACAAATTTAAAGAGATGCAATCCTTTTCATTTTCATATCAGGTAGTTACAGTTTTCATCTTGGCATTTTTTTCTACCTTTTTGGGTCCTAAATGTTTGGGTCCATTTTGAGGCCCTAAACATCATTTTTTGGGCTTGCCACAGTCACACTTTAGACAAATTTAAAGTGTGAATCCAACATGTATATTCCTTGGATATACCTTTCCAATGGAATATCGTACACCTAAAAAAAATATCATATGGAAAAGTTACGACCCCGGGAAGTTGATGTACCAACTTACCCCATCGAGGCCCACATGGATTTTGGTGCTTCATCTCCTAGGGTAAGATTTTTGGATGTCTATCATTTTTTGATTACTTATTGATGCTAAAATATCCTGGAGGCCTCATTGTAATGGGCTCAGGAGAATGTGTGTAGTCATCCCATCTCTTCTCAGAGATTAGCTACCATCGTTAGAGTAATATTCTTTCATTCTACATTTTACAGTTTTAGTAGATTTCTTTATTGAATAGAAGTTAAGTTTCACTATATCTCTATTATTGTTCATTGTATATTTGTATTAATTTTATATATTTTTGTATCATTTTATTCCACTCATAAATCCAAATCATGAGAGGAAGAACCAATCTCTCAAGGAGATGGCCAATGGCATGTTGCATACAAGGTCAGTTCCCTCCAAACTTTGGGATAAAGAATTTAATTGTTCCACTTACATACATAATATATCTCCTCACATATCTATGAAGGATAGGAAATCTATTGAATACTAGAGTACCATCAAACATGAAGTCACCCACCTATGAATATTTGGATCATGTGCATGGGCATGTGTACCTTCATAAAAAGAGGAAGGCATTAGATCTTGAAATCATATAATTCATGTTTGTGGATTATACTAAAGGTGTCAAGGGATACTTATTGATATATGCTTTAGTATACAAGATCATCATTGAGATGATCATATAGTTTGAATAAACTCCCATGCATGTACCTTAGGAGCCACATGCAAATAATTTTGTACTTCATCTTGTACCAGATGTCCAAGATGATGCATCCTCCCATTTAGATTAGATTTTAGATATCATTTATGAACCAAATTCATAATATGATGAACATGCATGTGAATATTCATATCAAAGACCGAAATGGGCATAGTCCATACTACAGGTAGCAGGTGGCTGATATGGATTATTTTCGGCACGAAATGAGAGAAGAGATATAATAAATAAATGCACATAGATATCACGGATATCCAATAATTGTTGTAGGTGAATCCCCCTGCGGAAAAGTGGATTCCCTCTTGGTCTCTAGACTCCTAAGTACAAGACAGAAAAGTGCTTAACATGGACATTGAATTCCTTTTATATCTAATCAAGATAATAAATGAAAGAGAAGGAGAAATATATGTACCTTGTTAGTGATGTTTGTCCTTGCAAAGTCCTGGATGAGCTTCGATATTGAGCTCCCTGATAGGTCCTGCAAAACAAACAAAGATACAATGGACTTCCTACTCTACTGAGATTATCTCAATCATAGATCCATCTATTGCAGACAAACTCATATGGAACAAGCACAAGTTTGAAAGAAACAAGACAAACATTGATTATATTAATGAGAACAAGTAAAAGTACTTATAATCCTTTGAATGAAGGTGCAACAACTTCTTCTAGTTCTCCTTGTCCAACCCCTTTTCTCAAGTAATCTCCACTAATTTATTTGATGGCATCTCACTCATGAGATCATATGTTTGATGTAATTCACAATCTCCATTGTACCTTTCACCATGAGAAGGTCTCCTTATATAACCTTGGAGAGGTCCAACCACTTGAGAGATCTTTGGGATAAGTTGAGGATTCCTCTCCTTCAGTTGAGGATCTTCCCTAAGATCATGCCTTGACCATATATTCAAATCCAACCACCTTCAGGAATTGAGGGATTATTCCCTAATGTGCCTCAACAAACCCAAAATTTGCTAAAAAAAGGGTAGTGCTCCCCCAAAGAGGTGCACAGGGTGCTCAAACACTCCCCAAAGAGGCTCAAGAAGCACCAGCACTCCCTGCCAATGGGTAGGGGAGAACTCCTCTCCAAAATCCCTTTTTTTTGTGGTTTTTCCAATGGAAAAAGGTTTGTACTCCCTGTCAAGTGACTTCTCTTCTTCAAAACTAGTCCTTGGGGTGCCTTAAGTGTCTTTGTGATGTCGTTAGAGGCATGAAATAGGAAAGATGGCAGTATATTGTTTGTGAAACTTGCAACACTTGTAGTTAAGATATGACACTTACGGACAATACACGACACTTACAACATTTGTAATGACGACACTTGTGACACTATCGAAGTGAGTAATTTTGAGGTGTAATAGATTGCCCCGCAAAGTATGAAGTTAGAAGACGATGATGAATGAAGTACTTTGTAGAATTTTTTGAGAAAGGGTATGGACGTAGAGAAACTAGAAAAATCTGCACACAACCATCAAACAAATATTATGACATGTTTCAAACCCAATGCAGGCATACCTATGCTTGAGTGATAAAGAATTTTTAGGTGTGTCCACCATAAAAGACACTGCGAATCCATAATTATATTGACAAAATGGTATAGCCACTGCAGATACAATGTGGATCTATACTCCTATAACCTGAACTGATCGTAGCCACTAAGAATAAACAATGGATCTACAAGATGACAAGACATAGCCATGACCAATACAAAGTGGATCTATGTAATAGTATATGTGTCATAGTTCAAAAGAACTCCTTCGCAACCTAGGAAAAGTATACATCAGAGTGAAAACTCAAACCAGGGTCTTCTTACCGATCCCGATGTAGTACGAATCTAACCATGTGAATAGATTTCTTGATGTCGAACATGGAAGAAACCACTTGATTACCGATCAATGATGTAAACCATTAATAAGCACGAGGGAGATCACCATTGATGTCAGTGATTCCCAAGGTACTCTATTACATTCCAACGAATGTGAATGGATGAGATGAAGTTGAACATCTGTGGAATCATCTGATCAGGGGTCAATGATGCAAACCCACTGTCGGGCATAAGGAGGCCTGCCATTGAGGCATGCAGGTCCCAAGGTACTAACTGTTTTCTAAGTCTAAGTCCTAGATAATGTGATGAAGTCGACGGGAATAGACTCGTCAAAGGAGGGCCTTGATGTATCCCCCATCAACGACACAAAATGGTCACAGAGATGTAATTGGTAGATAAAATGAACATGGACTGACATGGGTATTGAAACAAGATATTTGTGATGGCTGACTCTTGAGGCAGATACTTCCCTTGAACACTGAGGCACAACAACAAAAACTTGACATGGACCAAAACTTGATGATGCAGTGGATGTTGTGACTTTCGTCATGTGACCCAAAGGAGTAAAATAAACTCAGATGATTGACTCAGTGTAGAGGTTCAGTGGATTAAAAAGCATGCAAAGAAAAAGTACCATGTTCAAGGGCGACTGTAAGAGCTACTGGTAGTGTTCTCAAAAACTGTTTGGCTTGCTTCTTTCAATTTTTCCCCCATCCAGATAGACGAGTACCTCTTTTTAATTTAACAAGATCGAGGAGGGTAACACATGCTCAATATGACTCACCTTTGGTAAGTCCCTCTTCCTTTGTTTAACAAACTAGAATAAGTAAGGGTTCGGTCTCATATGAGCCCATCAATGTATGATTGTTTAACGAGTCCAAAGAAGGTAAACTCGGTTTTTTTTCATATTTAGAGAGTTTGAACATAACTTAAATTTGACTCCAATGTTGTCCTTTTTCATAATATTAGTCTTTCGAGGCTGAGAAAGAGATAAATTATCACTCGAAAGACGCCCTTTCAAACCCTTTAATGAGTGGGAAAGGAAGCAAGTTCACTCAGCAATATTTTCATGTTTAGAGAGTCTAAAAATAGCTCAAAGATGACTCTAGGGGGTTCCTTTTTCGTATATCCATGCGAGTCCAAAAAAGAGATAAAAGTTTACCCGATTGCATTCTCATGTATTTATGAGCACAAGAACGAACAAAGAATAAGCTTTGTATGCCCTCGGCTTGAAAGCTAGTGAATTAACTCCAGAATGATCATCAAAGGCTGAAGACATGCCCTCCAAGCTTCAATTCATTCACCAGCTTTGAGACTATCACCAATTTCTCTACTAGATGAAGAAAAAAGATAAGGGTGGATGAAATGAAGGTTCAAGAGAGGTGATTGTTTCATTTTTTAATGAGCTTGACACAGGAAAAATAACTATGCTCAAGGCTCTGTGTTCAATCCCCAGATTGTTGCTTCATTTTTTAACAAGCTTTCTATAGAGAGGAAAACTATGCTAAAAGCTTATGTTGCATGTTTTAACGATCTTGCCACAGAGAAGAAAAATTGTGCTTGTGACCTCTATTTCATTTTTTTAACAAGCTTTCTACAGATAAGAGAAAATATGCTCGTGACCTCTATTTCATTTTTTAACGAGCTTTCCACAGAGAAGAAAAACATTTCTCGTGGAATATTCTTGATGATGGCTTCCAAGAAAATAACGCTCTGGAAGGACACCATGTCAAGGGACAAAACTCATTCATGGCTTCCAAGAGATCTTCACTCGATGGAAGAAAATCACTCTTGAAGTAACACATGTCGAGGGTCATGACAGGGGTAAGGAGATCAGGCTTCAATAGCCTTACCGAAGAGATCACCATGTCAACTACCAGATCCAAATCTTTAGAAGTTGAAGGCATGGGAGACAACGCCAAATAATTGGCATGCGGCGGGGGTGATACTATCATCATATAAGAATCATTCAGGAAGGTAATCTAGTTAGGACCGAGGAAGTATAGTTGATTAAATGTCACAATTCATCCATCGTGAGGGAAAGATATCACATGAAAAAGAGTGGACACAACATATTTCATGGAATAGACATAATATCACCCAAGGAGTAAAGCAAAATCCAAGGTGTCTCGGACTACCATGACATCAATAAAGACAATTTTCCCTCCCAAAGTTACCGGAAACTGAGGAAGGGTCGCTAAAGGTTGACTAGTTATTATGTTAAAAGCTAACAAATTCTGTGTAACCAACGCAAGTTGAGGACAACCCAAAGTGTGCCAAGCAACAGAGGATAAAATAATAACAGACACACCTTCATCTATCAGTGTTTGAGGAACATCCTAAACAAAAACCTGTAGTATAATCTGGAAAGGAATTTGAGAGGGAAGACAAGGTCCAGTTAGTGCACCCCAATCAAAAAGAATGGCCTCATTTCTTGGAGGGGGTTTCGCGGGAGAAGGAAGAATTCCCCCCAACATGGTAGATTCTATATCAAGGAGAAAAATGTGGGCAATATCAAGTTTACTCTCTAGAGGGAGAGTAGGATCAACTGATGATGGGATCAGATCGACCATGCTGGCACTCTTCAGAGGAAGAGTGGGATTGACTGATGATGTAATCAAAGCAATCACTTTGGCACTCTTCGGATGAAGGGTGGGGATGACTGAGGAAGGGACTGGATTAGTCACTTTGGCACTCTTCAAAGGAGGAGTGGGATCAACCAATGATAGAACCATATTGACCACTTGGGTTTCATTCTCAGAGGGGAGAATGGGGTCGACGGGTGGAAATTGATCGACTACTTTGGTATCACTCTCTAACAGGAGAGTGGGGTCAACTGAGGATGAAAATGGATCGACTACTTGGGTTACACTCTTTTGATGAAGAGTATGTTTGATCGATAACAGATCGGATCAACTACTTTGGTGAGTAGTTCAACCGAGGATGAAACTAGATTGACCACCTCATTAACTGAATTGATCGGGGATGGAACTGGATTGATCATTCCATCAACTAACGATGCGTTGGGAGAAATCTTACGATAACCTTTTGGAAGTTGAAGTTTTTCCAAAAGAGAATAATCCTCATCCATACGAGGACAAAGGTGAGAATAATGATCACCTTTGCATAACATACAAGGAAATTTTTATCTCCTTCTTACCAACCTTGACGTCACTAGGTGATAGGGTATCACCAGCATGTCCAATAGAGGCTGATGACATGGAGGAACACATTTCTAAGACCTTGGGAATACCAAGGAAATCCCTTATAAAGTGGTCACCCTTACAAATACTGGGTTTTAGATTTTTTATTTCAATATTGTTGACCTCATCAACACCCCGAGTACTATTAACAGTAACTGGTTGCTTGGATCCAACATCTGATGTTTTCAGGTCCTTGGTCTTTTTCGGGCTCTTCTTCTTCGTCTCTTTCCATTTCTTCTTCTTTTGATCAACCTGGCTACTTTCTTTAAAGCTTTCACTAGATGAAGAAGGAGAAAGGGAAGGAGACTCAATGGGTGAAGAAGGCGAAAAGTTGACATGAGGTTGATGTGTGGGTGGTGTACTAACATATGAAGTATTAGGTGTAGTTGAAACATTGGGAGGATTCGAGATCACCGTAGTGGGGAATAACCAAACCCGTAATCCGATGGTGAGTCCCAGAAGACTCGGTGTGGAAATGTATGGAGGACCAAAGTTTCCAAACGAAGGAAAGGTATAAGATTCCCTAGGAGAATGGGTTCCTCCATTGGTACTCTCAGGATTTGATTCCATTAACACTGACTCAACCTAAGGTCCACTAAGTAACACAACCAACACATGCTATGAATCTGAGAAGCAAACAATCAAACAAAATCTTCCCACAATGAAACCACTAGTTGGTGATGAAATCCAACATCGCGAGATCAAAATAGGAAGAGGTAGGGGTAGAGTGGGTGGATCAGTTACGTTGGAAACTTTCTTAATGAACTTACACCTTGGTGCAAGCTTCCACACAGTAATTGTGGATTTACCCTCCAAGGAGCCCGAGTGAGTTTGACCAACGTCTCTTCTAGGTACAATGATATTTCCCTTCACTGTCACCTTGTGTGAGACCCTAAATATTATGGCTACTAAGGTCACCAACTCACAGTTAGCCCCTGGGTAGGTATAGTCAACAGTCTGATCCAAACGTATGGGCAGGATAACAAGTCTAAAATAAACTTGAGAGGCTCCCACACATAATCATGGGTATACCCTCAAGTGACCCCCAATATACGATCCAACCACTACAAATAGTTGAACCACAGAGGGATAATCTCTATAACTCTCTCGAATGTGAACTCATGCACAACCCCTGTGTGAGAGGGGGATCCTAGAAATCCTATACGAAAATTGGATTTTCTCTCCCTATCACAAGATGCTAAGTTTTTTTGATAACTTTGGAAAGTTATCCTTTCAACCTCATTCCAAAGTCCTACACCTTAAACTAATGTAGGTTTGCTAACAAAGATGTAAAAAGTCTGATAAATTTTAGTTAAGCGTTGATTTTAGTGGTTGTTGTTTACTCAGAGTTGTATGAGAGTGAATACTAATGATATTATGACTCGGTTCCCAAAACATGCATAAGAAATGATAAGCAATATTTTCTTTCAATGAATGTCTTAATTAAGGGAAGGAGAAGGATTTTCCTTTCACTATCAAAAACTAAGATGCGATGACCTCATGCAATAGTCCTCAATACGAAATCCAATGTAATGATAAAATGTTTGTATGTGACTGATAACCAGTAGATGTAAAGCTTCTTATGCTATCCAGACTTCAAGAGTTGTGAGATTTAAGCAATCTAGAAGAAAACTTCACATAAACCAAAAGACACCCTTGTTGTGATCAAACAAGAAATAGAAAGCCAAAAATTCAAAAGGAAGGAGAAAGATATTGGACAATATGACTCAAAGATTAGAAATAAAAGTACAAAATACCTTTGAAACCCCTTACAAAGTTTTCACTCATTCATATAAACGAGAATAAAATGACAAATTGACTCCAAATTGTGAAGGACAAATTGCAAAGTAAGGACAAATGTCAAAAAATACAAACAAAAGAGGATGAATTCTCATAAATAAGGTGTTTGAAAGACAATACCAAGATGGAATGAGAGTATGAGACCCTGAGCAAGTTCAAAAGAGAAAAAAATGAACCCATAAATTGAAAAACTAGAGTGTTTTTCACTGAAAATGGGATAGCGCTCTGATGTAAGGGGTACCAGAGTGCTCCAACACTCTGTGTAAGACCACCAAGGAGTTTTTGCACTCTTCTAACAAGGGCAAGGGAACGCTCTGCTACAAAAGCTCAGAAAAGTTCCCAGAAACTCAAAAATTCAAGGAAATTTAGTCAATCAGGGTGTTCTTGATGACATAAAGAGGCAATCAAAAAAATCTAAGAATACAAAAGACAATGTGGAGAAGATCAAATCAGTGGGAATATGGCCAAAACAATATCTAGGAATAGAAACAAAAATCATATCTCCTCCCCAGTGGCGTCGCCAATTTCTGTTGTAGGTGAATCCCCCTGTGGACAAGTGGATTCCCTCTTGGTCTCTAGAGTCCTAAGGCCAAGACAGAAAAGTGCTTAACATGGACACTGAATTCCTTTTAGATCTAATCAAGCTAATAAATGAAAGAGAAGGAGAAATATATGTACCTTGTTAGCGACGTTTGTCCTTGCAAAGTCTTGGTTGAGCTTCGATCTTGAGCGCCCTGATAGGTCTTACAAAACAAACAAAGATACAATGGACTTCCTACTCTACTGAGATTAGCTCAATTATAGATCCATATACTATGGGAAAAATCATATGGAACAAGCACAAGTTTGAAATAAACAATCCAATCATTGATTATATTAATGAGAACAAGTAAAAGTACTTACAATCCTTTGAATGAAGGTGCAACAGCTTCTTCCAATTCTCCTTGTCCAACCCATTTTCTCAAGTAATATCCACTAATTGCTTTGATGGAATCTCACTCATGAGATCATAAGTTTGATGTAATTCTCATTCTCCACTGTACCTTTCAACATGATAAGGCCTCCTTATATAACCTTGGAGAGGTCCAACCACTTAAGAGATCTTTGGGATAAGTTGAGGATTCCTCTCCTTCAGTTGAGGATCTTCACTAAGATCATTACTTGACCATCTATTTGAATCCAACCACCTTCATGAATTGAGGGATTGTTCCCTGATTTTCCTCAACAAACCCAAAATTTTCTAAAAAAAGGGTAGTGCTCCCCCAAAGGGGTGCACAAGGTGCTCAAACACTCCCCAAGGAGCGCCAACACTCCCTGATAGTTTGTAGGGGAGTGCTCCTCTCCAAAATCCTTTTTTTTGTGGTCTTCCCAATGGAAAAAAGTTTGTACTCCCTGTCAAGTGAATTCTCTTCTTCAAAACTAGTCTTTGGGGTGTCTTAAGTGTCTTTGTGATGTTGTTAGAGACACGACATAGGCAAGATGGTTGTATACTGTTTGTGACACTTGCAACACTTGTAGTTAAGATGCGACACTTGCAAACAAGATGCAACACTTACAACATGTGTAATGAAGACACTTGTAGCACTATTGAAGTGAATAATTTTGAGGTGTAACAATAATGTAACATAAATGTATCAGAGATGCAACCATAAACAAAGAGATACCATAATACATGATTTCTATTAATGAAAGAAATGTACAAAGACTGTAAAAATACAAAGTGAAAGACTCGCTAGAATGGCGACAACTTATCTCTGAGAAGAGATGTGACAGATACTCAAATTTGAAAGAAGATGATTTTTCAATGAGGCTCCACAGGCCTTTTTATCATAAATAAAACCCAAAACCCTAACCTTGAAAGATGAAAAGTCAATAGTTTTTTGGACCCCGTTTTCGGTAGTTTGGTGTATCAACTTACTAGGGACGTAACTTTGACATACGATCTTCATTTGGTGTGAATGATAGCTCATTCTAAAGGTATCATCGAGGAGATTCATTTAGGGGGATAATTCAGAGCTTTTGGATATCATTGAGAATCTAAATCCAAAAAAACCTTCATTTAGGCCCTCAAAATGGCCCCAGAAATTAAAAACTGCTAAAAATAGTAAATTACCAAAATTGCCAGAAAATTGTTTTCAACCAATTGGAAAATGTGGGTGGCCAATGATATCCACCTATATAAATCCTCCCTCCTTAGGATGAAATGGTATCCATTGTGTTGAGTGCCCAGGGGAGATGAAATTTTTTTTGTTGAATCTGCATCTTAATGAGCTGCTAGTCTTGTTGGATAAGTTGCATTTCTTAGCTTGTTGAAGGTTGTCACGAACATGTGGATGGAAGGGTTGGACATTTTTAACCAGTTTGGATACATGAGATTCTTGTGTGAATAAGGAATATTTACACTTTGTTGCAATCTTGTCGACTTGTTTCTATTGGATAGAAGGTGCTTGGGTCGAGGTTGTAGTGGTTGCAATATCCTTCTATTCACCTTTTGAACAAATTGTGAAGAAGCTGAATTTTGTAGTATGATATACTACCTTGCGACATTTTTTAGGTGGAACAATGGTTAGAACTACCTATGGTATTTTATAGAGATGACCCCCCATAGAAACAATGACACTACGGGGTCGAGACTCATAAACAGCATGGCGCTTCCACATATATGGTTGGGCCAAGAGAGCATCATAGACATCTAGTGGGGAAACATCACATAATACCTCATCTTTGAAGGGTTGGATGTCGTATGAAAATCAACACTATTGGTTGCCACAAAGATCTCGTCCCTCGCAAAGCCACCCGATGTTGTATGGATGTAGGTGTGGTGTTGTCGACAATCCCAACTATTTGAAGACCTCTATTGAGATGAGGTTCTTATGGCTTTCTCTATCAACAATAAAATGTAGAAGGGTCCCCTTCACCCACATATTTGAATGAAAAAGGTGCTCCCCCTCTCCAAGATCTGTTGATTCTTCTGGTTGAATTGTTGCGGTCGCGACAATAGTAGTGGGGTCTACATCGATGATCTATCTTTTACCAGTATTTTCATAATCAAATTCTGAATCAGGGTTTGGCTCCTTGCATTTTATCTTGGCCACCAATGACTGTTTTGAGTGACATTCCTTGGTGTTGTGCCAGGGGATTTTGTGGAAATCGCACCATTTTTCGATGTCCTTCTTTGTATTCCCGTGACCCTTCTTTTCTTGTGGCTTGGACTGATTTTTGGGAGACTTTTTTTTAGGGCCATATTTATCATACTTTGGTTGTTGTAGATTTGCAGACCCAAACTCCCATTTGTTCTGTTGCTTAAATGTTTGCTCGATTTTAACAAGATATCGATAAGCAACACCAAGTGATGAGATGTACAAAAAATCTATTTTAGTTTGGATGTATCTGTGTAGATCCCCATGGTTTTTCAGAACCAAATGTCATTTGGAGTATTTGATACCCATCTTTGTGTGCAAGGTATGGAAGGTATTGGTGAACTTCGAATCTGCTTGGCCCCTCTCTTGTCACAGTGTGTTCCATCTCATGTACTGGTCCTCATAGTTTCCAATAGGGTAATATTGTTCCTTTACTACATCCACAAAAAAATCTGAAGTGGGATCAGCCCCATATATTCCAAAATCCTCTGTGGAACTTTTCTCCCAGTACATTTCCCACCAATGTCTGACATGGGGGAGAGAATTAAGGAGTGTGAAGGTGATATTTTCCATGTCGGAAAAATTATGAATAGAGAAATAACCTTCCAACAGATTCAATCATTTGTCTAGGGCATCCGCATCTATCTGACCTTCAAATAGGGGAATATCAAAATTAACCTGTACCTTGAAAGGAGAGGTGCTTCCAAAGTGGATTTTTGATGAATATGCACCTGTTGCTATTGACTGGCATTGAAGGATGTGGGAAAAATTCTCCATCATTTTGTCCCTCTGTCGCGTGAGAGCTTTCTCAAGCAACATATTGATAGAATAGTCTTCTCTGTCATTTTTCTTTTCTTCCACCATGGAGGGTTTCTTAGGCATGCAAGAGTGATTGTATTCAATAGAGACAAGATCAATACCAAACATTCTATACTCATACCTCATTGGGGACATGTATAGAGAAAACGATCAAGAGAAGCCTGCTTTGATGCCATTGATCCAGATTATTTTCAACATGAAATGAGAGCAGAGATATATTAAATAAATGCACAGAGATATCATGGATATCCAATAATATAACATAAATGTATCATAGATGAAACCATAAACAAAGAGATACAGTAATACATGATTTCTATTAATTAAGGAAATATATAGAGACTGTAAAAATACAAAGTGAAAGACTCACTAGAATGGTGGTAGCTTATCTTTGATAAGAGATGTGATGACTACTCACAATCACAAGAAGATGATTTTACAATGCGGCTCCAAAGTCATTTTTATCATAAAGAAAATCCAAAACCCTAACCTTGAAATATGAAAAGCCAACAGTTTTGTGGACCACATTTTGGGTAGTTTGGTGTATCAACTTCCCGGGGGTGTAACTTTGGCATACGATCTCCATCTAGGGCACACGATATCTCATTGGAAAGGTATCGTCGAGGTGATTCATTTAGGGAGATCAATAAAATACTTTGGCTATCATTAAGAATCTCAATCCCAAAAAACCTTCATTTAGGCCCTCAAAATGGCCCCAGAAGTTAAAAATTGCTAAAAATAGTAAATTACCAAAATTGCCAGAAAACATTTTTGAGCTAGTTGGAAAAGGTGGGTGGTCACCAATATCCACCTAGATCAGTGGCCTTGTGGTGTATCTAGAGGATATGAGGGGGAAAAGATCATAATTTTGGGAGGTACTACATGCACTTACAACTATAAAACTAGTAATTTCCATGCATTTATACATGGTTCTAACTTCATATCCTCATATGTATGGATAGGATGAAGGTATCCCTTTTGGGAAGTATCTATGACCGAGAAGTAAAAATCCCTCATCGAGATAAAAAAATGTAAATGTGTTGAACCTACACAGAATATATCTAACTAGAAAATGACATACACAATTTGCAGAGAAATTATGAGAAAAGAGAAGAAGGAGAGAAAGAATAGAAGATATCTCATTAAAAAAATGAATGAATGATAATTTACACGTGATATACTATGTATAAATCAACTAATGTGCACTGGAGGAGAAGCCAATGTGCCATAGTGGTGGTCAAGAGTGATATGTACACACACCAACAGTTACATAAGTAAACGACCACCTGGTATAGTCTCCCAGGAAGTTATAGGAGTAAACTGCCACCTAGTCTAAGTTAACTAGTCTCTCAGTCTTCAGTTAACTGACTGAAATAGAGTGAAGTGAGGAGGAGATCATGGAATCATTATTAATGTGCTAGTATGCTGATAATCCCAAGGACAATGTGCATTAGGTAGTCATGATCACAATGCTGCAAGGTGATGATCCCAATGTGCTATCTAGACTCCACTCAACTGATCAAACGTAAGTGTGAATTGAAGAGAATATTCTCCTAGAGGACTATTCTCCCTAAACTATAGGATACTAGATAATGAATAATAAACATAGGGAAAACCTTATAAAAAATAAATCCTAGGTGTGTGTGAAGTATCTCCAACACCCCCCCTAAACATCACTATGGTAAAAATAAAGAATGGGTCCCAGCAACAAGGCCATGTTAGGTACCCAAATACAAAATATGCATTGAAATAAAAGAGGGAAGAGGGAAAACCTCATTGGAAACCCCCCCCCTCAAATTACAATGTATGTAAAAACATAAGAACCAATCATTTTTAGGAAAATGTGTTCACTCCAAGATGACTGCGTAGAGAATGAAACTTCTGCTCAGTGAAGGTCTTGGTGAAAATGTTTGTAGTCTATTCTGTTGAAGGAAAGAACTGGAGTTTGAAATTCCCTTCATGTACTAAGTCTGAGATGTAGTGCATGTGGATCTCGATGTGCTTCGTCCACTGCCTTTGAATTGAATCTCTGCAGAACTTCAAAGTGCTCTGGTTGTCACACCAGATGATGATCGGTTGATGAAAATAAATTCCCAACTCAGTGAGAAAATGTTGTATCCACATAGAATAAATGTTTATGTTAACTACCCATGTGTAGTCTACCTCGATTGAAGATAGAGTAATAGTAGCATGCATCCTGCTTGACCAATCGATAGGCCTGAAATGAAGAATGAGTGAGTAACCATATGTGGACTTGTGATCAATGTTATCACCATCCTAGTCAGAATTAGTAAACCTAATGAGGTCCAATGTAGATTTTTTTGAATAGTGAATCCCAAAGGTGATGGTTCCATGTACATATTGAAGGATAGGATTTAGATCCTTCCAATGTATCTCATCTGGCTCCTACATGAAGATGAATACTGATCCAACTTCATAGGAGAGGTCTGGTGTAGAGTGTGTGAGATACAATAAGCTCCACACTAGTTGTCTGTACAATGTGTTTTCAACTAGTGGAGTGTCCCCACCATCCTCAATTTTGATTCCTGATAGGAAAGGATTCAGGGAAGAATTATAATCAGTGATGTGAAATATCTCAAGGGGATCTTGTGCATACCCTGCCTATGAAAGTTTGATTCTTGATGCATCCTGATTGATCTCTAGTCCAAGGAATAAATCTATTGGACCCATGTTCGTCATGAAGAACCTATCCTGCAGAATCCTCTTGACTGCAACAATCACTGAATTCAAGAAACTGGTGATTATCAAATCATCAACATACAAAACTAGGAGTATAAGTGAATCGATCATCCTGAGCATGTAAACATTTGAATCTGACTTACAATGTACAAGGTTCTGTGACAAAAGTTAGGATTCCATCTTGTCATACCATGCCCTCGGGGCCTGCTTGAAGCCATAAAGAGACTTCTTCAGGGGACAAAACAAAGATGAATCATGCATAAATCCCGGGGTCTGCTCCATATATATCTCCTCAGAGAGATATCCATGAAGAATTTCATTCTTCATGTCCATCTGATGGACTTCCCATCCTTTGGATGTTACAATGGCATGGGGGAAATGCATGGAATCCATATTCTCTACTAGAGTGAAGGTATCATCATAGTCAATTCCATGCACCTATTAAAATCCTTTGGAAAGTAGCCTGGATTTGTATCTGCTAACATATCCATATGCTATGCTCTTTTTCATGTAGACCCATCTACACTTGACAAGTTTCCTTCCTAAAGGAAGGGGAACCATATCCCAATTTTATTTCTCAAGGAGGGAGTTGTACTCCTCCTGGATGGTGGATTCCCAAAAGGTATTTTCAGTAGCCTTGCCATAGGACTAGGGATATGAAGACTAAACCAAGAAAATATGCCTGGGTGGCATCATTTGAGTAGGCTCCTTGAAATTAGATTGAGTCCTACTAGTATCAATTGGATCCCCAATAAGATATCCTGCATCCTAAAGAGTTGTCCTATCCCACTTGGGTCTCAGCTCTGGCTCTTCATCTTCATCTATATGCACTAACTCTACATATCACTATAATGAATATGTATATGAATCCTCTAAATCATCATCTCTAATAGGTGGAAGAATAAAATTGTCTAGATTCATCTATTGAGGTACATGTGATACACTTTCCTCAAATTGGACACTTCTCTCAATGATGAGCCGATCTGAGGAAATATCAATGATTTTGTATCCCTTCAGACCATCATGGTATCCAAAAAATATACACTCTTTTCTATGTGGATCAAGTTCCTTCCTCTTATCAGATGGAATCATAACCCATGCACATGAACCAAAAATACAGAATGATGCAGACCCCCTATCCCTCCTAAGGGTTGCGTGACCTCCCGGTCAAGATCTTTGATTCAGGAGCCGAAATAGATCTCTCTTGGTTCTGACTTGGAACCCTTGACACTAAGTCCAAAATATATTGTCTGTGTTCATCATGAGAATCATCACTAGGGATAAGCCCAAACTCCACGAGACCGCAGGTGCGACCACAGGCTGAGCCCAAAAGGCACGTCCCCAAAAGGTGCGTCGCGTTTTGGTGTTTCAGGATTTCTAATGAAATAGTCCCCCAACATAGACCCATATGATTTATATGTGTTTACCTACATATAATAAATCTATATAAACAATGATACACACATTTGCAGAGTGAATTGGAAAAAAGAAGAAGAAGGAGAGAAAGAATGGAAAGAATTCTCATTAACCGTTGTGAATAATGAATAATTTACACATGATATACTCTATATAACTCAATGATTTCTACTTGAGGTGAACCAAGTCACCATAGTGGTGGTCTAGAGTGATCTAGACACACACCAGTAGTTACGGGAGTGAACTGCCACCTATTCTAGTCTCTTAGGCAGTTACGAGAGTGAATTGCCACCTAGTTGAGTTAACTAGTCAACTAGTCTTCAGTTAACTGACTGAACATAAAGTAGTGAGGACTTAACTCAAGGAATCAAGGATAATGTGACACTTTGGTGATGATACCAAGGCAATTTCAAATTAGCATGGTGATGATCCCAATGTTGCATGGTGATGATCCCAATGCAACATCTAAACTCAACTCAACTAGTCAAACTGAAGTGTGAACTGAAAGAGAATATTCTCTAGGTGGAATATTCTCTCCTAAAATATAGGAGA
>ML788758.1:112499-148839 GCA_009831015.1 Picea engelmannii | reverse complement strand
ACAATGTATGTAAAAAAAAATAAGAACTACAGTTGCTAGGCAACTATGTCCTTCACTCCAAGACAACCTTGTAGAGAATGGAATTTCTACTCAGTGAAGGTCTTGGTGAAAATGTATGTCGTCTGTTCTTCTGAAGGACAGAACACTAAGTCGATGATCCCCTCATGTATTAAGTTCCAGATGTAGTGCATGTGGATCTCGATGTTATTTTTTCATTGCCTCTGAATTGGATCTCTGCAAAACTTCAGAGTGCTCTGGTTGTCACACCAGAAGACGATCGGCCGATAAAACTAAATGCCCAACTCAATGAGAAATTGTTGTAGCCACATATCCTAAATGGTTATGTTAACTACCCCTCTTTACTCTTCCTCGGCTGAAGATAGAGCAATGTCATCTTGCTTCTTTCTTGACCAATAGATAGGCTTGAAACCAAGACTAAATGAGTAACCAGATGTGGACTTTTCATCAATGCTATCACCAGCCCTATCGGAATCAATAAACCCAATGAGATATAATGTAGATTCTACTACATAATAAATCCCCAAGGTGATGGTGCCCTATACGTATCGAAGGATATGCTTTGCAGCTTTCCAATGTAGCTCATGCGACTCCTACATGAACCTGGAAACTGCACCAACTCCATATGAGAGGTCTAGTCTGGAGTGTGTGAGATACAACAATCTCCTCACTAGTTGTCTGTACAGTGTGTTGTCAACCAGTGGAGTCTCCCCACCATCCTCAAGTTTGACTCCTGATAGGAAAGGAGTCGAAGAAGACTTGCAATTTGTCATGTGAAATCTCTCAAGGAGATCTCATGCATACTTGGCTTGAGACAGTTTGATGCCTAATGCATCCTGACTGATCTCAAGTCCAAGGAAGAAGTGTAGAGGACCCATGTCCTTCATCAAAAACCTGTCATGAAGAATCCTCTTGACTGCAGCAATCACGGAATTCAAGCAACCGATGATCAAAAAATCATCGACATACAGAACTAAAAGTAGAAGTGAATCAGTCATCCTGAGCATGTATACATTCAGGTCTAATTTACAACATACAAAATTTTGTGACAACATGTAGGAGTCCATCTTGGCATACCATGCCCTCGGAGCCTGCTTGAGGCCATAAAGTGACTTCTTCAGTTGACAGACCAAAGATGAGTCCTACATAAATCTCTGGGGCTGCTCCATGTAGATCTCCTCAATGAGATCACCATGAAGAAATGCATTCTTCACATCCATTTGATGGACTTCCCATCCCTTGGCTACCACAATGGAAACTGCCAATCGTATGGAATCCATCTTCGCTACTGGAGTGAAGGTCTCATCATAGTCAATACCATGAACCTACTGAAAGCCTTTGGTGACAAGCTTGGATTTGTATCTACTGATATGTCCATCCGCTATACTCTTGGTCCTGTAGACCCATATTCATCTAACAAGTTTCCTCCCAGAAGGAAGAGGAACTAGATCCCAAGTCTGGTTCTCGAGGAGGGAGTTGTACTCCTCCTACATGGAAGATTCCCAAAAGGCGTTTCCAGCAGCCTCGCCATAAGACTGTGGATCTGAAGACTGAACCAAGAAAATATGCCTGGAAGGCAATGGTTTAGTGGAAATGAGTGCAATAGGAGGCTCCTCGAAATCAGATCGAGTCCTCCTAGTATAGGTTGTATCACCAATGACATCCCCTGCATCCTAAAGAGTAGTATGTGCCCACTTGGGCCTCTACTATGGCTCTGCAACTGCATCCGGATTCTCTGACTCTACATCTGACTATACTGACTCTGAATCTGAATCATCTGATTCCTCTGAAGAAAAGTCAACATGTGCATGCTCATCATCTCAAACAGGGGGAAGAGTGAAGGTGTCTTCATGTGACTGTTGAGTTACATGCAAGACAATTTCCTTGAATTGGACACTATACTCAATGATGAGTCGGTTTGAGGAAAGATCAATAAGTTGATGTCCCTTCACACTGTCAGGGTATCCAACAAAGATGCACTTAGTGCTATGTGGATCAAGTGCCTTCCTCTTTTCAGAGGGAATCCGAGCTCATGCACGTGAACCAAAAATGAAAAAGTGGGCCACTTCTGGTTTGAGGCCGCTCCAAGCCTCGTAGGGGGTCTTATCCTTAACAGATCTATGAGGCGATATGTTTTGGATGTATGTTGCATAGTTAAGTGCTTCATCCCATAGTATCTATGGTAGTGAATTTTCATGCAACATGCAAGATGCCATCTCCTTTAGAGATCTGTTTTTCCGCTCAGCAACTCTGTTTTGTTGTGGAGTGTAGCGAACTATATGCTGCAACTGAATCCCTGCCTCATGGAAAAGATTATGAATCTCATGATTGACATACTCTCCCCTGTTATCATTTTAGAGGACTTTGATCTTATTTCTGGACTGTGTCTCAATCAAATCTTTGAAATCTTTGAGGTGTTGAAAGACCTCGGATTTTTGCTTGAGAAAGTAGATCCAAGTAAAATGTGAGAAATCATCAACAAAAATGAGAAAAAACCTTTCTTTTCTGATCGATGGATGCGTAAAAGGACCCATGAGGTCATTGTGGATCAGATCTAAAGGTGTGGAAGCTCACTGAGACTTTCCTTTGATGAATTTCTCTTGAGGGTGTTTTCCGAGAACACATCCCTCACATACTCCCTTAGAGAAGAGGATGTCTGGTATATCATCAACTAATCTGTGCTTTCTAAGTTGTTGCATGTATCTAAAATTCAAATGTCCAAACCTTTCGTCCCATATCCTACTACTTTCATCAGCATGAGTAAGTAGTAAAGTAGAATCAAGTTCAATGAATTCAGAAAATGTATACAATCTAGACTGATGATTTACCTCACCGGTAGAAACCCTAGAGTTGGTTTGCATGTCATATATGTTCATGAAATTTGGTGTGAATACAAATTTATTTCCGATGCCGGAATTCATCATCTGATACATGGAGAGAAGGTTGACAGAAATCTTGGGAACATGCATCACATTCTCAAAGCTTTCGTTGGTGAGTTCAATCCTTCCTTTGCCGGTGACTTCGAAAGAAGATTTGTCCCCCATCAAAATAGGAGGACCTTTGCATGCATCCAAATAAGAATAGACTGCTTCTGAGATAGCCATGTGATGTGATGCTCTTGAATCTACGATCCAACCATTGAGAGAGGAGTTGATTGCAATCAAGGCATGGCTAGAATTTCCTTTCTTCGAATTCAGATCTTCTAGCTTCTTCTTCTTTGCACCCTCGGGGATGTGAACTCCAAGGTTATTTTGCTGAAGTATTTGAGACATCAGATCTATTTTTTTTTGCATGCATGCGGATTTCAAGTGGAATCCTTTGTGACAGTATGTGCATTTCTCTCCTTTTCTTCCCTTTTCTCCTTTGGATCCAGAGGCATCGATGAAGGGTTTTGTGTACCCTTCCTTCTTTGTATGTGCATGAGATTTCCGCTTATATTTATCTTTAGATTTCTGATATTTGTGGCTGCCATCATGCGTAGTGAGTGCATGTGCCCTTGGTCCTTTGATTGCGTCCATGTTGATGAGCTTGGTTTTCTCTTGTGTCAAGAATTCGATAAAGTCCTCAAGAGAAGGCATCTTCCAGGTGGCTCTAGAGGTGAATATGACTGTATAGAATGTGGATATGAATGCAGATAATTTAGGACCAAGCTTGGAGAGAATGGTGGAAACCATTTTTTTCTCCTCCTTCGATTTATCAACCCCACAAGCTTTGAGTTGCGACAGTAAATCCTTGAATTTTGTAAAGAAATATTGTATATTCTCGAAGATTTTTGGATCCAATGTGAGCAGCTCCACCTCCAGCATGTGTCCCATCATCTCATCCTATTTTCAAAAGAGCCCCTCCAATATGGTCCAAGCTTCATTGCGGGTCTTACAGGAAGATATATGAAAAAGGAGATTGGGAGAAATAAGACTGCAAATTGTTCCGAGTGCCTCATCCATACGATTTAAGTACTTGGATTTTTCTATGGCTGATTTCAGCTCTGTATCTGTTTCCATGGTTAACCTATACCACCCTCTGGATTGGATATGTATGGCTATATTCTCCTTCCATGCAAAATAGTTGTAAGATGTAAGAATGAATTATTTTTGGAATTTCATCTTTCCACTGTCTTCAATCTTTTGTACCTGCAAAAAATTTTGGTGTAGATTTTGCTTAGAATTCCATCGGATATGATACCATGTAAATGTGTTGACCTACACAAAATATATCTACATAAACAATGATACACACATTTTCAGAGAGAATTGGAAAAAGAAGAAGGAGAGAAAGAATGGAAATAATTCTCATTAACCGTTGTGATTAATGAATAATTTACACATGATATACTCTGTATAACTCAATGAGTTCGACTTGAGGTGAAATAAGTCACCATAGTTGTGGTATAGAATGATATGACCACACACCATCATTTACGGGAGTGAACTACCACCTATTCTAGTCTATCAGGCAGTTACATGAGTGAACTGCCACCTAGTTGAGTTAACTAGTCAACTAGTCTTCAGTTAACTGACTGAAAAGAAAGTAGTGAGGAGTTAACTCAAGGAATCAAGGCTAATGCACCACTTTGGTGATGATACCAAGGCAAGGTCGAATTATCATGGTGATGATCCCAATGCAACATCTAAACTCAACTCAACTAGTCAAACTGAAGTGTGAACTGAAAGAGAATATTCTCCAGTTGGAATATTCTCTCCTAAAATATAGGAGACTAGATAATGACTAATTATGAATAATAAACAAATAAAAACCTTAGGAAAAATAAATCCTAGGTGTGTGTGAAGTAACTCCAACATCTGACTCCTGAAACTCCGATGAGGGCTAACGAAGGTTAGCTCCTCCCTTTTCCCAACTCACATGACCACACACTTGTGACCACAAGATTTAACACGAAAGAACGTCGCGGTTCATAGTATTAGAACCTGTGATACAAGGTGCCTAACCCCTTAAAGTCACAAATGTCAAAATCTCGATGATGCGATATCTACGGCTCAGGTCTCTCTTGGACCGAAGGTTACACTTATTTTGGTGTTTCGCGTTTCACAACTTTTCCTTGCATGAACTCTGTTTTCTCCTCCACTCTGTCACTGAAATCACAAAATATCCCCTCACTACAAATCAATGGATCTAAGCCTTCGAATATCTAACGGCTCCGATATTTTCGAGGTTCCACCAGTCGAGAGTCCCATGCTATTGAACCTTTTACTCCCAGTTGCTGAAATGTTGAAAGCTTGAGGCACTTGATCGACGACTCACAATGCCCTCCAGATCTACACTCAGATCTCTTCCCCGTCACTAACCTCCTTGCAACTCCACTTGATCCAACGGCTTGTGTGGTCTCACATTCCTCTTTGAAGTTCTCCATTGTCCATTCAGATCTTTGAGATCTCCCTTCCTGGATCTACGCAGTGTTAAAGCCTACGCACCTACCTCAAATCAAATGATCTGCGGGATTCTCCATCGTGATCCAACGCTCGATGACGTTCTTCCTCTTGAACTTTTACTTTCTTCAGACTTAGAATATTTTCTAAGTCTTCGAAGGTTCGACTTTCACTTCTTCCGAGGAACGGGTTCCTGGATCTCGATAACACTTTCTGACATGTTATTCCTCCTAATCTTTGTCTGGTTCAGACTTTGATTTCCCATGCACTCCTTGTGTCTGAGGGATTTTGATAACTCATCTCCACGGTATTTATCAAAGAGAAATTCTTCCCTATTTCCTTGCATTCCTTTCTAGCTCGATGCATACCTTGCAGAGCTTCAAATGAAGAGAAACAATTGAAATTGAAAACTAACATTCACAGTTTCGTTCTCCTCTGTGGAGATTCATTCACTTGTTCATGAAAACAGAAATAACAGGAAATCACAAATAACATTCACACACACCCATTTGGATCAATTTTCCTTTTTTTATATTCACAAGTGCCAAATGGCTACAAATTACAGTCAAATTTCAGTAACTCAAAATCTGAGATCTCCTGCTAACTCACAGTTCTCTCTTACAACTAATTTCTCTCTTTATTGCAGTTCTCCTTTTTTCCCTGAACATCCCTAACTTCTAATTAACTCAAAAACTTATAGGGTTTCCCCTAGCTACTGTTCTACCCTAAGATTCATCCTATGCTATCTTAGTCTAGTCTCAATCCAGATCCGAAGTGGGAACTCCTACTCCATTTGTGAATCTCGAAACATGCCTCAAAAGGTAAGTTTTGGCATTGGTTCAAGCATGCCTCCAAAGGTAAGTTCCAGCGCTGAGTTAAGGTGGATTTCAAAATTGACTGCAACTTCCAACGTTGAAGTTCAAGAAGAACTCCCATGTGTTGAGTGGTCCTGCCTCTACGTGCTTTCCAACGATGCTCCTGCATCATACTCCCCTTGAAAACAAATCATGGACTCATGTCCATGAGCTCCTCTATTGATTTTCCCTGCTTCTGGATAGTAGCTTCATTTTCCCAACTGGCATCTTTGATCGGGTGTCCCTTCCATTTGACCAGATACTCAAAATAGGTTTTCCTTCTAGTCTTCTTGCCAATCCTCTAATCAGCAATTTTCTCCATCTGCATCTTTTCTGCTACAGCAATTTGTTTCTCCCACTGAATATTTCCTTGATCTTCTGACCCTTCTGTGTCATATTTCCTGTAAGGATACAGGTATGAAACATTGAATATGGGCAAAATTCCCACACCATCTGGTAGCTCAATCTCATAGGCATTTTTATTGAACTTCCTCAAGATCTTACAGGGTCCTATCTTCTTCATCTTTAATTTGGTATATGTTCCCCTAGGGAACCTTTCCTTCCTAAGATTTGATAAAACCTGATATCCCACTTCAAATTGAAGTTCCCTGCGATGCTCACTATCTCTATGCTTGTATTTATAGATAGAAATATGTAATTGTTCTCTGATTTGGCTATGGAGATTCTGCATTTCAGCAGAAAAATTATCTGCTCCAACGCTTATGATCTCTCCCTATTCCAAGTATCTCAACTCAAATACTCCCCTTGGTTGCATTACATATAGTATTTGGAATGGGCTCCTTCCATTGCTCTTTTTTGGTGAATCGTTGTATGCAAATTCTTCTTGTTGCAGAATATGATCCCACTGGTTATGATGTTCAGTAACTAGACTCCTTAATAAATTCCCCAAACTTCTATCTACTACTTCAGTTTGCCCATCTGTCTGAGGGTGATAAGATGAGCTGAAGGACAAAGCTAGCCTCATCTTCTTCCACAACGTCCTCCAAAAGTGACCAACAAATTTTGTGTCTCTATCTGATACAATGCTCTTGGGTAGGCCGTGAAGTCTCACAACTTCTTTGAAAAATAGATTTGGAACATGCGTTGCATCACTGGTCTTCTGGCATGGGATGAAATGTGTCATATTTGAAAATCTATCCACCACCACAAATATGGAATCGAATCCTCTTTGTGTTCTTGGCAATCCCAACACAAAATCCATGCTTATTGCATCCCAAGGCCTCTCTGGTATTGGTAATGGTTGATACAACCCAGTGTTCTATCTTTTCCCTTTTGCATGTTGGAAGATTCTACATCTATTCACAAAATTGATCACCTTTGTTCTCATACCTGGCCAATAGTATGAAATGCTCAACTATGCAAACATTTTATCATGGCTGAAATGTCTAGCCAATCCTCCACTATGCTTCTCCTTCAGAAGATTGTCCCTCATTGAGAATCTTGGTATGCACCATTGATTGCATCTAAACAACAATCCTTCCTGGACCATATACTCTATCCATTGACTTCTATCTCTCATTACAAGGCTTGTACATGCTTCATAGGCCTCCTTGAAATCTGCATCATCATGATCCATGTACTTAAGGTGTTCAAACCCCAAGGTCTTCACCTGGAATTCCTGCATGATCAAACATTTCCTGCTTAATGCATCAACAACCTTATTATCATTCCCAGCAATATGTTTTATGACAAAAGTAAAATTTTGCATAAATTCAACCCAATTTGCATGCCTCTGATTCAATTTTTCCTATCTGGTTATGAATTGTAAAGCTTGGTTATCGATGTACAAGACAAACTCTTACAGGACAAGATAATGCTTCCATTTCTTCAATGCTTGAATTATGGCATAGAACTCCTTGTCATATGTGGAGTATTTCTTCTTATTCTCATTCAAATTCTCACTGAAATAGGCAACAGGTCTATTATCCTGACTCAAAACTGCTCCTATTTCAACTCCACTTGCATCACATCTTACCTAAAATGTCTTCTCAAAATTCGGCAAGATCAAAATTGGTCGTTATGTTATCTTCTCCTTCAGTATATTGAAGCTCCTTTCAGCCTCCTCTATACATTTAAAGGAAATGTGCCACTTCTTCACTGTATCCATCATTGGCACACAAATTCCACTGAACTCTCTAATGAACTTACTATAGAATCTCACTAATCCATGGAAGCTCCTTACCTTGAACATGCTTCTTGGTGACGGCCATTCTCTGATTGCTTCCACCTTCTCTGGATCCATCTTTAGTTAATTCGAAGAGATAAAAAAACCCACATAAATGAGTTTTGTCTTCATAAAAGAGGAGTTCTTCAAATTGATCAACAACTTCTCCTGTTGTAGCCTCCTCATTACTAGTGTTAGGTGCCTCAAATGCTCCTCTTTAGTCCTGCTAAAGATCTGTATATCGTCCAGATATACAACCACGAAATTGCCAATGAAATATTTCATAATTTTATTCATCAACCTTGTAAAAGTACTTGGAGCATTTGTTAAGACAAATGACATAACAAGCCACTCATATAGACCTTTGTTTGTCTTAAAGGTTGTCTTCCATTCATCACCTTCTCTCATCCTGATCTGGTGAAATCCACTTTTCAGATCTATCTTAGAAAAGAAATTTTCTCCACTTAAGAAATCCATTAAATCATCCATTCTTGGTAAATAAAATTTGTACCTAATGGTGATCTTTTTTATGGCTCTCAAGTCTGTGCACATTATCCATCCTCCATATTTCTTTGAGCTCAACAAAGTTGGTACTACGCCTGGGCTCAAACTTTCTCTGACCAAACCTTTGTCTAACAATTCATGAACTTGGTTCTTCACCTCCTCATTCTCTTGAGGTGTTAATCTATACACTTCTTTGTTCGACAGACTTTCTCTTGGTATCAAGTCTATATGATGAATGATACTCCTAATGGGAAACAATGAGTTTGGCAGCTCGTCCACCACTATATCAACAAAATTATCTAGCAGCTCCTGAACTTCTTCAGGCAAATCATCCATTGATGTACTCGTAAGGATGACTCTGGGCTTCCTCACGACAACGAAATCCATCTCTTGTTCTTCCTTGACTTCTTTCAGGAGTTCCTTCCAACTCATGAGAAGTATGCTTGTGCTAGCTTCTTCCTTTACTCTCTTCTCCTCCATTGGCAGCAACATATGCATCCTACCATTCTTATCTAATGTATATGTTTTTTTCCTCCCATCATAAATGACATTTCTGTCAAACTACCATGGTCTTTCCAATAGAATATGGCATACATCCATGGGGATTACATCACATAGGATTCCATATTTATAACATCCTATATTCATTTCAACCAGGCATTGTTTAGTAATCGTTACCTGGTGTCTTTTTTGAAACCATGAGACCTTGTATAGTTTTGGATGTGCATTTGTATTCATCTCTAATTTTTCCACCATCTTTGTGGATACTAGGTTGTCATTTCTCCCACTGTCAATGACCACCTTGCATACTTTGTCCTTATTCTTGCAAGTTGTCCTAAAGAGACTGCTTCTCTATACTGGCCTTTCAATTTCTACCTCTGGTTTCAAGCTAAATTTTCTCAACATTAGGGATTCTCCATCCTCTGCTCCTTTTGCTTCAAAATTTCTTTGTTGGGCTTCTGAGATGTGAGCTTCTCCTCCTTCCTTCTTCTTCTCAGGACATTCCCAAGACATGTGTCATGTCTTTCCACAGGCATAACATCTTACTCCTCCTATGCCTCTTCCTCTAAAACAGTTTCTTCCACCACCCTGTCTTTTAATGGAACTTCCTCCTCGTTCCAAGTGATTTTGTATTTTCTCAGCCTCATCCCTAGACTAATGTGTTCTGTCACGGTTAAATGCCTTGATTTTTCTTGGGACCGAGATTTTACCTCTTCCTCGCTAACTTTGTTTTCTGGTCATCTTCTCCTATGGCTTCAGTGGAAACTGATAAGAATCCTCCATGGTATTGACCGAAATCATGCTAAGCTCATCCTGGATCTCATATCTCAAGCCATTTATATATCTAGTGACTTTTTCTTCATCTCTCTCCCTTTGTCCAATTCTAATGTTCAGTCGATAAAAATCCTTGGTGTACTCCTTAACTGTCATCCCTTTCTGTCTCAGGTTTTGTAGCTTCCTAAATAGATTGATATTATAGTCCTTGGGTATGAACTTAGCCTTCATATTGGCTACCATTCAGTCCCAACTCTTTATCCTCTTTTTTCCTTTACTTCTTATCTCGACCTACAGTTCGTCCCACCACAGCGATGCATGCCCTTTTAACTTGGTGACCTCCTGCTTCACCTTCTTCTCTTCATAGACATATTCATATTCGAAGTGTTTGTCCATGGAACTTATCCAGTCCAAAAATTCTTCAGCATCTAGATTTCCCTCATACATGGGAACATCTATTTTATCTCTGCCTCCCAATCTAGCAACTACTTTCAGAAAATGTCCTTCTGCAACATCCTCTCCTGCAGCTTCTTAAACCTCAACCTCTTCACTTTCTACATCGTTGACATCCCCAACATCAGGTTATCTTCTTTGTGTTGTTTTCATTGTTTCCAATATGGCACGAAGATATCGCATCTCTCTCTCTACAGCACGGTTGGCTAAAGGTGCCTCTCATCTTCTTGGTGGCATTGTCTTGACTGCTTGTCACACACAGAGTACAACTCTGAGTTCTTTGTCTCTTCCTCTTTCTCTTTCACCTGAAGTCTACACACGAAGAACAATCATCTATCTCTGATACCACCTAATGTAGAGCCCTTATCCCTCCTAAGGGCTACGTGACCTCCTGGTCATGATCTTTGATTCAAGAGCCAAAATAGCTCTCTCTTGGTTCTGAGTTGAAACCCTTGACACTAAGTCCATAGGCCCTTGTCTATTTTCATCATGAGAATCACCACTAGACATAATCCCAAACTCCACGAGATCATAGGTGTGGCCACGGGCTTGGCCCAAAAGGCACATCCTCAAAAGGCGCACCGCGTTTTTGTGTTTCGAGATTTCTGATGAAATAGTCCCCCGACATAGACCCCTCTAAGTCCCAAAACACCGATGAGGGACAATGGAGGTTAGATCCTCCCTTTTCCCAACTCACATGACCACACACCCATGACCACAATCTTTACCACAAAATCACGTCGTAGCTCGCAGTATCAGAACCTACGATACAAAGCGCCTAACCCCTCCAAGTCACGAATGTCGAAATCCTAATGACACGAGATCTACAAATTAGACCTCTCTCAGACTCATTGTTATGCTTATTTTTTTGTTTCACATTTCATGAATTCGCCCTGCATGAAATCTGTTCGCTCCTCTAATCGGTCACCGAAATCATGAAATCTCCCCTCACTACAGATCAATGGCTCTAGGCCTTTGAAGATCTGACAGCTCTGATCTTTTCGGGGTTCCACCGGTCGAGAGTCCCACGTTGTCGACCCTTGTACTCCCAGTTGTCAAAATGCCAAAATCTTGAGGCGCTTGATCAACGGATCACAATGCGCTCCAGATCTACTCTCAGATCTCTTCCCCATCACTAACCTCCTTGCAACTCTACTTGATCCAACGGCTTGCGGGGTATCATGTTCCTCCTCAAATTTCTACACTATCTATTTAGATATTCGAGATCTCCCTTCCTGGATCTACATAGTGTTAAAGCTTGTGAACCTACCTCAAATCAGATGGTCTATGGGATTCTCCACCATGATCCAATGCTCAACAACGTTCTTCCTCCTGAACTTTTACTCGCTTCAGACTTAGAAAATTTTCTAAGTCTTCAAAGGTTCAACCTTCACTTCTTCCAGGGAATGGGTTCTTGGATCTCGATAACAATTTTCGATGTGTTATTCTTCCTGAGATTTGTCTGGTTCAGACGTCGATTTCCCACACACTCCTTGCATCTGATGGATTTCGATAACTCGGATCCATGGTATTTCTCACAGAGAAATTCCTCCTGATTTCCTTGCACTCCTCTCTGGCTCAATGCACACCTTGCAGAGCTTCAAATGAAGATAACAATTGAAATTGAAAACTAACAGTCACAGTTCCATTCTCCTCTGTGGAGATTCATTCACTTGTTCATGAAAACATAAATAATAGGAAACCACAAATAACATTCACACACACCCATTTGGATCAATTTTCCTTCTGTTATATTCACAAGTTCCAAACTAGCTACAAATTACAGTCAAATTTTAGTAACTCGAAAATTGAGATCTACTGCTAACTCGTAGTTCTCTCTTACAACTAATTTCTCTATGTATTGTAGCTCTCCTTTTTTCCCTAAACATCCCCAGCTTCTAATTAACTCAAAAAATTCTAGGGTTTGTCCTAGCTACTAATCTACTCTAAGATTCATCCTACGCTATCTTAGTCCAGTCTCAATCCAGAGCCGAAGTGGGAACTCCTGCTCTATTTGTGAATCTCAAAACATGCCTCAAAGGGTAAATTTCGGCACTAGTTCAAGCATGCCTCCAAAGGTAAATTTCGGTGTTGAGTTAAGGCGGATTTCAAAATTGGCTGCAACTTCCAACGTTGAAGTTTTGGAAGAACTCCCACGTGCTGAGTGGTCATGCTTCTGCATTCTTGCCAACGATGCTCCTGCATCATAGAAGTGGGTCACTTTCAGTTTGAGGCCACTCCAAGCCTCGTAGGGGGTCTTATCCTTGACATATCTATGCGGAGATATATTTTTTATGTCGGTTTCACAATTAAGTGCTTCATCCCATAATCTATGTGGAAGTGACTTTGCATGCAACATGCAATATGCCATATCTTTTAGAGATCTATTTTTCCATTGAACAACTTCATTTTGTTGTGGAGTATAGGGAACCATGTGTTGCAACTGAATATCTACCTCATGACAAAGGTTTTGTATCTCATGGTTGACATACTCTCCCACATTATCTATTCGGAGGAATTTTGTTTTCTTTCATGACTGTGTCTCAACAAGGGATTTGAAATATTTGAGGTGTTGAAAGACCTCTGATTTTTTCCTGAGAAAGAAAGTCCATGTGAAGCATGAGAAATCATTAGAAAAAATGAGCATGTATGTTGATTTATTGATCGATGGACGCGGAAAAGGCCCCATGAGGTCACTATGGACTAGATATAAAGGAAAGGAATCCGTTTGAGTCTTTCCTTTATCTAATTTCTCTTGAGGGTGTTTTCCAATAACACATCCCACACAAATTCCTTTGGAGAAGTGGATGTTAGGTAGACCATCAACCATTCCCTCCTTGCTAAGTTGTTTCATATATATTAAATTTAAATGCCTGAACCTTTCATGCCATATCCTATTGCTTTGATCAGCATGGGTAAGCATGTTATAGCAAGATTTGCCTCACCCCATGCAACTTTCTCAAAAGGTCTTTTCCATTTCCCTATGCAGACTTGAAGTCCCTTTTGCACTTCCCAGAGATAAAAATAATATTTTTCCACATATATGCACCCTAACAAATTTACAACATGTATATATGTAGGTTTCACCATTACATCCCACGTACATTGGGTTTTGTGCCCAAAATAAATAAAAAAAATGTGTCAGGTTTCCATGTCACATCACGAGATCCATGATTCTTGACCTTCCATATACTAGAAACGTTTCGACTTGTCCCTTCAATTCCATTTGAAGGCTATAAATGGGACATATCCAAGCTATGGAAGGAGGAGAAGAATTCAACTTTTGAGAACAAAGCTACTATAGAGAAATTATTCACATCATATTGAGTATGCATCCCTTTTTCCTTTAAAGTCTGAACGCATTGTTCATCCCCCAAGCTCTTCCCTTGTTGATGGAGAATCTCATTGTCTCTCTTATATGATCTTTCCTTTGGTGGAGGATTGAATTGGTGGAGGCCAAACTGAAAGGGACTTAGTTTCTCGGTTTTGAGACGTGGCAACATGGAAGTTTGTTATTCATACACTTTTTTTGTTCATATTTTAATAGAAATACTCTTTTCTTTCCCAAATGATGTATTGCAAGTATTTGAATTATTATTACATGGGTGTAATTTTTATGAATATTAATGGATTATGTTATTGTATGTGCTAACCTTATATATTATCACCACATGCTTGCATGTCTTGGTTGTTGAGGACAAGTTGTAGGTATAAATATTTGGTTCGAGTGCTCAACAATGGAATTCATTGAACGTATAGATGAGATAGGTTCTTTATCTTCTCTTGGTAGCATTATTTTTATATAGCATACCTGGGATTAGAGTCGATTTATGCATTCATTTCTATCTATTTTGGTTTACCCCTTTCCATAGAGTGATTTTCCTCATAACATAATTGGCGACCATACTGGGGATGAATCTTCTATTTTCGAGGTTTGGAGTGTTTTGCTCCTTTGATTTCTCTCGATTAGCTTGATTTTCCTTTTTGTATGATTTCTTCATAGACTATTCCATTTTTAATCTAATTTTCTTGGCCTTATCCTTAACCTGGCATTGTTTTAATACATATATGCATTTTTCCCCTTGACAGACGTATACATACATGAGTTGTCATTATATACAACGTGTACATATGTGGTTTCATCTAAAAGAGTCGTGTACATCAATATTTTTTTCTTGATTGCTAAGTTTGGTGTTTGTTGGGTAAGTTTTGATGGTTACTGAGTCTTCTTGGGTCTTTGTCATAATTGTTGAGCACTTGCGGAGTGATAGGAAACCTTTCTTTGGTTGAATTTTCGTGTGATTCTTCTTTCTCATCATTTTTTTTATTGGTTTCCCTTGCATCTTGGGCTGAGTGTTTGATTCTTGGTATCTTGCTTGGTTTGTCTCTTGTAGGGTCTATATATCAAAATGTTATTCAATCCTTGCATTTTCACTCTTTATATTGAAAATACAAAAATATACATTTTTCATATTGGAATTTGATCTTTGGGTTGTTTAAATATTGATCTTGATATTTATGGAAAGATTGTGTCTCAATAAAATTGCAGAGTTGCATTGAAAATTGCATTTTGAAAGATTATCATTTTTGTTTGAAGAATTGAAGTAAGAAATTTGCATTATATTCATATTAATTTCTTTTATATGTTAATTCATAACATAATCAGTTTCACGACCACATATTTTGAGTAAACAAAGACATTAAAAGTAACATTGATTAATTTAAAATTGATTACAAACTCTTTTATTTTTTCAGAGTACAGAAACAAGAATAAGATTTAGTGCCTTGGAATAGGATGTTGTGAGTAAATTTCTCCAAGGATATTAAACTCAACATCCATAGGTGGTCAGTTTCATATGGGAAACAACCATCCTGGAGCTTCTCTAGATAGGGTCAATGTGTATAACCATCATTATAACATTATTACAGGTATGGTGCCCACACACTCTTTTATGAATCAGTTTGGAGGAGGATATTATCTTCCTAGACATGGCCATGGTGCATACCAGAACCCTCGGTAGGCTACAATCCCTCAACACCAACCTTTCCTGGGAGCATGGGATCAGATGCCATAACCCCGACTCCTTTTTCTCGCCACACTTAATTTTCCTAACTTATCAAGATTAATGGATGACCTAGTGTGTCATGAACCATCATGCCCCCCTGTCCCCACTAAGCTTCCTTTGGATACTCCAAAATTCAAGGGAAAGACTAGTGAGGATCCAAGTGATCACGTCACTAATTTTCACATTTGGTGCTCGTCAAATTCTCTTAACAGAGATTCTATTCATTTAATACTATTTCAACGGACCCTCATGGGGGTTGCTGCGAAACGGTACATCGATTTACCAGGGGGGACATATGGTAATTTTAATTAGATGGTTCTAGTCTTTCTCAACCACTTCTAGTTGTTGGTTCGTTATGATGTTGACTTAGAACTCTTCTCATCCCTCCATCAGGATAAATCCACCCACATCTCATACCATATCCAAGAGTGGAGTAAATGGAAAAGGTTGATAAAATCCTACATTCCTCAAGATTTCATGTTGAAATGGTTACTTAAGTATTTATTCTCTTACATTTCAAAGGTTGTTTCTACATTCAGAGTCATCTCTGAGGAGGAAGCAATTTTTAAATCCCAACAGTTAGAACTCATATATGCTCAGTCTCGGATGTTATAAGAAATTATTCCTGATGCATTAAGGTCAAATTATGACCCGAGACAAAATCTTGGGCCTCATGCCAATGGTATTATTAGCTCTGCAAATACTAATGTTGCAGACTTGGTGAAAAACTAGTTGAAAGAGTTGTCTCTAATCTATTATGCAATAGGACCCTCTTTGTCTATGTCCTCGACCCCAATTCAATTGGTGAACGCCCATTTTGTATAGTCGTCGACCAACCCGAATGTTAATCAACAACCATGAGAGAATAAAATAAAAGGACGAGGTAATAATCATAAGGGTGGGGGGGGAATAATAATAATAAACCCAAGGACAATACCAACAATGATATATTGAATTTTAGTGTTGTTGGGGTCAAGAAAGAGAAGATGAAAGTCAACTTTCCTTGAAAGATTTGTATTGATGATAAACTTACCCACTTGTGCCCCAAACTTGAGGAATTTGCAAGGATTTTATCTCAACTTCCCACTGTGATGATTGATCCTTTTCTACATAATCATCACATGGCCTCGAGATCCTCTAATGCTGAAAATGTGATGAGTGGGAATAAAAACCCTCCAACGCATGAAGGAGACTATCCATGCATAAATATGGTTAAGTCCCAGATTAATGTATCCACTTGATCTCACAATTACAGTTCTTCATAGGTTTTTCTAGGTCAAGAGGTTCCCCCTCCTCTGGAAATTCCTTTCCATATCAAAAATCCAGAGCCTCTTCCTTTTATTTTGAAAGGAGTACTAAAAATATCTACCCACAACCCTAATGCTAGATCTTCCTATAAATACTCTATTGTCGAGGATCTGGGTCAAACCCATTGTGTGATGTCGGATTTGGAGGTACTCCAGATGTACCCTTCACAAAGGAATGCCTTATTACCTACATTAGGATATCTAGACCCATGTTGCTCTAAGGCTATTAAACTTGACAATACGAATGTTCATCGTCACTTTCCTTACCACGTTGCCTTCCAAATCCATGTGGATTACTCAAAGTATACCATCAAACGTACTATTATTGATGAAGGCGATGCAATGTGTGTGATGTCCCTAACCTATTGGAAAGTCATTTTCTCTCCAACCCTCTCTCAATCTTTGACCAGGTTGGCCGCATTTGATGGTCATTATTTCTATCCCCATGGTATTATTCCTACCTTTCCGATCTAGTTAGCTATAAAGATAGTGGACGTGGATGTTGAGGTGGTTGATGCTCCCCTTGAATATAACTTATTTCTAGGGAATAACTGGAATTATGATATGACTATACTCGTATTATCCATTTTTTGTACTTTATGTTTCCCTCATGAAGGAAAAATCATGACAATCAATCAATTATTCTTTGTGCATGCTATTCCCATTGAATTATTTGGATTGTTGATCCCTTTGATCGATAATTCGCAGTCGAAAACTGAGGATATTGGTGTCGAAATGTATTCCTCCCTGATGGGTACCTTTGATTTCGTGGCACCATTTCACCACATCTATTCCATGTTCAGTAGGTCTTATTTATCTACAATTTGCATTCCTATTCGTACTTCGTATTTCAATGATCCTTGGAACCTACCTTCCCCGACCATGTTTTGCGAATGTCAGTCACACACTGGGATGTCAATGCCACTGTCAATGGAAGAGATAGCATATCAAGATGTTTTGGACTCTACTGTTGAATCAGATCTTGTCACCTCACAGATGGATTAGGAGGATCATGTTCTAAACCCTGTATGGTCCACTTCATCATATTTGTCAAATGATTTCCTCGATCATACTTTACCTTTGGATGAAGCCATCGTAGAGGCCATGAATTGTCCCAATAGGCCATGGAATGACATGCATCATCGCTCTTACTTCCTCCCATATATTTTTAGGATTGAACAAGATGATTTTATATCTACCTTGAGTGAGATGGTCATTCACATCGTAGTTCCACTAGATACACGCATAATTTATGTCGAAAGAAACATGGCAAGTATTTCTCCTACTGTCATGTTCGATATCTCTCATATTCCTGGTAAACTTGAAAATGTATATATTGGTGCAGATTGTTTGCTTGAGGAAATTTAGATCTACATCGATCTCTTTAAATAATTCTATGATGTATTCACTTGGTCATATGAAGAGATACTAGGAATCGACCCTCGCATTGTCGAACATGAAATAAAAACCTACCCGGATGTTAAAACTGTTCGGAAATTACTTAGAGTTGTTAATCCTAAGAAGGACCCTGCTATTAAGATAGAGGTGGAGAAAGTTCTTAATGTTGGTTTTATCTACCCAGTTCCCTTGAATGAATGGGTATCTAATCCCATTCACATAAATAAGAAACAAGGAACCATCTTTGTTTGTATGGATTTTCACAACTTAAATAACGCCCATCCTAAAGATAACTTCTTGACACCTTTCATTGGTCATATTCTCGATGAGTGTGTGGGAAGTGAGGTTTTTTATTTTATGGATGGATTTTCAGGATACAACCAAATTAAGATCAAATACAAGGATCAACATAAGATGGAATTTATTTGTCCTTAGGGTACTTTTGCATACCGAAAAATGCCTTTTGGCCTTAAAAATGCTGGAGAAACCTTCCAATGAGCCATGACCTTCTATTTTCACTATATCAAGGATATAGTTGAAGCTTACCTCGATGATCTCCCTGCTCACTCTTGCAAGAGAGTGGATCACTCTGCCCACCTTTAACTAGTTTTCGAGAGATGTCACTATTATTGCATCTTTTTAAACCCTCATAAGTGCATATTTTGCGTTAGGTCAAGTCATCTTTTAGGATTCTTAGTTTCTCAGACTTTGATCACAGTGGATCCTTTGAAGGTTGAGGAAATACTTCAATTTCATCCCCCACAAAACATTCATTAGCTTCAAAGTTTATAAGGGCAATCTAACTTCTTACGTCTATTTATAGTAAACTATGACAATATTACTAAGGGTTTCATGCATCTCTTAAATAAGGACACTTCGTTTATATGGGATGGGAGGTCCCGAGAATCCTTCGATGCTCTTAAGAAATACTTTGTATCAATGCCTTTATTGAATCCTCTAGACTACAACAAAGATTCCTTTCTTTATATCGTCGCGTTCAAAGGGACAGTTGGTATGGTTTTAGTTGAGGAGGATGATGCGATCCATGAGCACATCATCTACTACCTTATTTGAAAATTAATCGGCCTTGAAATTAGCT
This sequence comes from Picea engelmannii, assembly GCA_009831015.1. Lineage (NCBI taxonomy): Eukaryota > Viridiplantae > Streptophyta > Pinopsida > Pinales > Pinaceae > Picea > Picea engelmannii. Next base: position 129,296 of record ML788758.1, on the reverse strand, counting down.
ACTCTCATGGTGAGAAGCTAGCTCCGGCTGCCTACACGCAGTTCAAAGATTGCAGCACTACATATTGCTTTACAAAACTACCATAGTTATTCATGTCAATCCATTTCAATATGTCTTTACTTGACCTATCATAGGGGGGAAATACAATAAGTGGATTGTCATTTTGCAAGAGTTTGACCTTGAATTGGCTTCGGCGAATTCTAAGAAAACGTTATTTTTTGCAAAGTTAATATCAAACTTCCTTTGACTTGATGAGAAAGTTATCCATGTTGATTCGTTCGCAGATAAACAGATTTTTGTTATCTCATCTTCGAACCCCTGCTATGGAGACATTTTGACATATCTTCAAACCTTGAAGTACTCTTATCATATATCGATAGATGATCGACAATGTATACGGTATCAACATAAAAAATACCTTATCATCGATGACACTTTTAATCGCTGAGGAGTAGATAATATATTTCATTGTTTCTTAACTCACAAAGAGGCTAAGTCAATTCTTAATTACTGTCACGATGGGAATTATGGTGGTCATCTATCTAGGCTTACGACAACCCAAAAAATATTGTGAGCTGGTTATTTTTGGCCATATATTTTTAAATATTGTGTCAAAGTAGTCAAGAAGTGTCACCCTTTCTAGGTGTTGACTTGGAAAATGTGCTCGCATCCAACCCCTCTTTACCCGGTCATCACCTTCGGTCCCTTCACCAAGTGGGGAGTAGATTTTTTGGACTGCAACCCAGCTTCGGCTTGGGGGAATCAACATATTATGTTGGTTGTATACTATTTCACTAAATGGAAAGAGACCATGCCTACAATTAAATATGATGTAAAGATAGAAACATTTTTCATGTTCAATCAAATTATAGCCCAGTTTGAAATCCCGAGGGAGATTGTCACTAGTAATGGCAGTCACTTTTAGAATGAAATTATGAAAGAGTTATCATCAAAACTGGGGTTTAAACATGGTCATTCTTCCCCTTAATATCCCCAGACAAATGGACAAGTAGATGTTGTGAACAAGTCTCTCAAGACCATTTTTCACAAAATTGTTGGCCAAAGCAAATTTGACTGGCATCTAATTTTTTACCCAACACATTGGGCATAGTGAACCTCGGTTAAGACTTCTACTAGTTTTTCTCCTTTTCAGTTAGTACAAGGTGTGGATTAGATCCTTCCTATTGAATGTGGAATCCCTTCCCTTATACTGGAATTTAAGCTCCTACCTGACACTTCTGATCTTGAAGAATGGCTCATACACTTAGAGAACCTGGATGAGTAGTGTTGAGATGCCTCTACAGCTATTAAAGTGAATAAACGACATGTCAAGGTCTAGTATGATAATTATGTCTATCCTTGGTAGTATGCTAAGGGTGAATTGGTCCTCCTATATGACCAAGCCAAAGAACCGTCAGGGGAAGGCAAGTTTAACCCCATGTGGCACAGTCCTTATATTGTGCGACATGTTTTAGAAAAAAGAGAATATGAGTTAGAAGAATAAGAAGGGAATATGTTGGCTGAGCCCAGAAATGGGATCTACCTCAAACTAAATTATGCTTGAGCACTCGAGGTTGGGTGTGACTCTTTGTATACTAGTGTATCTTAGTGTAGATATATATTTTCCTTTGATTCATCTAGCTTGATTATTGAGTTTTCCCTTGGTTGGAAGATGCCAATGGAATATTCCATTTACTTAGGATTCGCAGATGGTTCCAGTCATCATACATGGAAATTGGCTTCGCCTTCTTGGGTCCTTTACTCACCTGATGGTCAACTGGTGTCTTCAAGTGGCATTTGTCTAGGGCCATCAATGAACAATGTGTTTGAGTATAGCCTCGTTATAAAGATTTTACACATACCATTTCTCATGGTGTTCGATATTTAAAAGTTCACCCGGACTCCCAGTTAGTGGTATGCCATTTGAAAGGAAGTTACCATGTGCGAGACCCTACACTACTTTGACGATTCATACAGGTACGATTTTTGGAATGACATTTTGATTTTATTACTTATCATCACATACCTAGAAGTTCTAATTATGTATTTGATGCATATGCTAATTATGTTTTAGATTGAAATTTTTCACATAACTAAAGTAAATAAAACACATTCATCAATGTACACATTGTATCATGTATAAGTAAAGATAAAGACCAATGTTTTTATATTTCATTTCCTCAAACAATATGGTGTCATAGTACAAAATGGGGATTACACCCTAAAAATACATTCAATAGATCTAATGTCCATGACATCTATTCCTATGGTGCCAGATGTGTGTCATGATAGAATACTATGGAAATTGTGAGATGACAGATGAGTCTCACCCATACATGAGGCATGCCTACCACATGTCATTGCATCGCCTATAGTAGATCCTCTACCTGAACCATGGGTATTGTGTGTGTCAAATGAGATAGGTTTCCCTGCACATTTTGAAGAAATCTCTCTAAGTCTCCTCTCGCTGGCTCATTTCCCCGGTGCCCAAGTCGGTTTCGTGGAAATCCATCCAGTCGTCGCGGACCGACATCTACAAAGAAAAAGCATTTTTATTAAATACTTGAAATCATCCAAAAACACTTACGTTTTTTAAACTCTTTTAAAAAATAAAATAAAAAATGAAATATATAAAACTTTCACATACCCATATATACATAAGTGGAGCCTAGTGGAAATGGAATGTCGGGATCTCCTCTGAATTTGATCCCTGCATAAGGGTATTCATCCAAGTATATCACATGTCGATGCCACTAGAATAAGAACTCATCATTGTAGGGGGTTGGAACCCCACCACCTCCCAACTGGCTCATCACCTCGGTCCACCGTGACATGAATAGATCATGTGGTCCATGCATAACAATCTCAACTCTATCTCTCAACCCTAGAACTCACTCGAAGAAAAAAATGCATAAGATATATGAAAACCCGAAGTTCCTCTTCCTTTCCTGTTTGTAATCTGTTAGTTGGCTCTTCATGTTAGCCGATAGTGAGGTGCACCAATCATATACTCTGGGTCATAAGCACTCCATTGAGTATAACATCAGTGGCCTTGATTCTTGGTGCAACTAGGCCAACCCCATGATCTGTGTCAATACAAGAATGAGGATCTTCAAACTAAGGTTGTTGATTTCCCTAATCGAGAGTTGGCTCCCTACCTTTTCTGTGTCTTCAACAGAGTGATTGGCTATGTATTCCTCTGTGTTCATGCCACTCCTATCTCCCAGGTCTTTGAGGTTCACCACCTCACCCCAATGTGAAAATATTTTAAGGAATTAGATATCCTCAACTTTGATTCTCAATGGTTTACCATTGAGGTTGAAGGCCTCTGTATCCAGATCCCAAAAGTTCACCAGCATTTGTAGCAACCTCACTTGAGCCCTCATTGCTTTGAGATCCAAAAAATTGTAAATCCCACATCTTTTTAACGATATTTGGGCCCCTAGATATCTTTCTACAGCAGCATCAACTTCCTCATACTCTCTTTCCCTCCATTCAAGTACCATCCTCTAAAGAAAAATCCATTTTTTGAGTCAAACTTATTTAAAAAAACAAGTTGTAGACTTGTACGTGAGTTGTAATGTACACATTCGTGTATAGGGATACATATACATGGTTTGTTTTGCTAACAATTGGGTATAGGGATGTGTATACGCGACTCAATGAACTATAGACTACATACAACCTAATTCCTAATTTGCGCCTTAAAATACTCAAAAAATGAGACCTGATTTAAAATTATAATCCACTAGAAATGAAGAGGAGGGAAAGAATACTTACTTGGTCCAAATGGTTGTGAATTTCATCACTCTTAGCTCCCCTAATTGACATTTGAATATCGTGGGCAATTTGGTCCAAAATACACTATGTGGGTAAAAAACTCAAATGGTATAGTAAATTTGGTTATTTTTTACTATTTGTAGAAAACGTTTACCCAATTTATATAGTTTTAATATTTTTTCAACCTAATGGACTAATAGTGCAGTGGATGGAGTTGGTTTTGGTGGTTTTATCCAGGGATTATTGCGGTTTCTAGTGTCATGTCGCTCGTTCGTGACTTTGGCAGGTATTTCCTTTAACCGTCATACAGGATAGGTCGTCATCCCATTTTCATTCTTGCATTATCCTATGACTATGATTCATATTCCTTAGGTATGAACCCATTTATTAGCAACACAAAACTTTCTTTCTACTACTAGAAGTGTCGTTAGTGAATGGTAGAGGCTTACCAAACATGGGTTCCCTAATTAGAACCTTTTGTGCCATTTGGTGTCCATGCAGAGATTCTTCCTTTAGACCGAGAGTCCCTTATAGTTACAATATGACATTGCATTTGAACCTCATATTCTTACTCATAATCATTCTAACCTATACCTATGGTACTTCCACCAAGTCTTAGTTAAGCTATTTTTTTACTCTTTTAAAAAGAGAAAATATTGTCGAGTGAACTTGTCTTTTTCACACTCCTTAATTGGATTTGAAAGGTCATCTATTTGGTGTATGTTTAACCCTTTTTTGGACCAAGTAGAATAATTTTGAAAAAGGAATAATCTAGTCACGGGTGGCTAGAAGAGTTCTCCTAGGTATTGTTTTATAGTTTTTTGGGTCTAGGGGACTAAATTTACAAAAAATATCATTCTTTGGAGTTAATTTGTAATTGCATTCCATTATCTTGCTTGTAGTATTTAGCCTATTTCCGGTTCCCGCTTTCTCTCTATAATCCTATTACCTCAACAATTTTCATCACTAGCCAAGAAGAGCCTTGTTTATATCCTTTACAACTTGACACCATGTACCCTAAGACGAAAGATTCCCCCAAGTGTCCACATCCTGCATGCACTTCCTTGCATGTAGGAACCTAATTTAACAAAGCCTAATAAGATTCATAAGTTTAACCATAAAATTTCTTTCAACGTATAAGCAATTTCATTATTTAGCATATAAGCAAATTCAGCAGCATGATGTTAACCACCCAACACGGCATAATCATGAAAATACATACCTCTGACTGATGTTATTCCTCCAATCTCCATCTATCCTCACTACTTTGCCCGAACTCTACCCAAAATTGAATCTTTCCTCCCTGCTAGCTAGGAACAGAGCCTATCTAGCTCCCTAGCTCCAGGATTCCGTGAGGAGTCCTGGCCCCCGAGCCCAAAAATCCCAGCAACCGATACTCCCCTATAACAGTCCACCCAAACTCCAAACCAGAAAAATACAGACCAGAAAAGCACAGTCCCTAATCTCAAATAATGCTTCCTTCCCCCAAAATTCCAAAAGTCCCTCTCTTGAATGCCTCTGCCCCCTCATATCCTCCTTCCCATTCACCACCTCCTCTCTTCATTTAATTCCACCCACCTTATCCCTCCATTTAATACCTTATCCCTCCATTCAATGCCTTATCCCTCCATTCAATGCCTTATCCCTTCATACGTTAAGTTTTCTAATAAATAAATTAAAAATTATTAAGCCTTTAATTCGTTACATAAACATTAAATGAGTTAATTAATTAATTAATCAACATATATTAAACAATAAATAAATAAATAATATTATTAATAAATAATCATTATTTAACTAATACACATTAGGATAGTTAATTATTTAATTAATTATACTTGATAAATCTTAAGCAATCATTTAGCTAAGGTTGTTACATACACCCACCCTTCAGGAAACTTTGTCTTGAAGTTAAAGTATTTTATGATGCAAGGGAAGAGAAACATGGTTCACACATTCATAACAAATAACTGACATTATTAGTAAGTAAGCCAAGAAACTCATACATACTAGTGTACATGTGCAAGAAATGCATGTGTAGCTAGTACATACACGTCTCGTTCATGTACTAATAACAATAACTATCATCTCTATAGTAATTTCCATATGCATACAATCCATTCAACAAGACTATTCATTTTATAAAAGACAATAAACCAATAAAATGTTTGTGAAATCCTTTAATTACAATTATCTAGCTCAACAATGTTATTTAGACAATTTGTAGTTTAGTTACATAATTATGAATATTCATATATATCCATTTTCTTTTCAGAAGGAAAAACAATAAATTCCACCATAAGAAAAATCTCCATACACTCTCAACTATTTCTACTCATCCTTCCTCCCTAACTTACTTCCATCTTCCATTCCTATCCTTCCTCTATTGAACTATCTTGGAGCATCAACTATATTGACCTAACTCCAAATAGAACCCATAAGCAGAAGTGTCACTATCTTGACCAAGCTTCCCTAGCAGGAAACTGACAGTCATCATCACACGTCTAGGGGAACATGAGCTAACATCGTCCTCCCATGACTTCAGGTTTCGGAGGATACATGATGGGAAATGCCTCCACCCCTCCTAATGGGACTAGGGTCCACACCCCACAATGGAAAATACAATGGCACCATGTTGTTGGGAGTTTTATCATCGTCTATTCAGTTTTGGACAGTCTCACCACCTGAAATCCTGTACTCGTCCACATATCATAGCAATGCATCCAAACCAATATAATTTCACATACAAAGATTCATACCATATTGTTTCTCGGCCAGTGGTCATGACATCCACTTTCATCATCATTATCCCTTGGCTATTTCATAGCCAATAACCTGCAGATTAGTCTGTAACACAAACTCATACATTTCTATGCATTATCATCATGTAATTGCATACAACCATAATTTCAATTCGGTATCTGCATACCAACAACTTTAACATCAAAGTTTTCAAGTTATAAATAGATCTCATAATATCCCATAATTCAATTAACGACACCCATTCATAAAATTATCATTTACAAAATAGATTGAATCATATCCAACATCATTCTAATAGCATTTAAAACCTCAAAGGATTCTCATTCACATAATATATCGCATCATATCCATCATCATCAATAACATTTTAAACATTCATAGAATTTTCATTCACATAGTAGATCGCATCATATCCATCATCATCAAAAATATTTAAACATTCCTAGAATTTACATTCACATAGTAGATCACATCATATCCATCATCATCAATAATATTTCAACATTCCTAGAATTTACATTCACATAGTAGATCGCATCATATCCATCATCATCAATAACATTTAAACATTTATAAAGGTTCATACATTTTAAAAGTTCAAGTGTATTATTTAATAGTTTCGCTTGTGAATAGAAATAAAGGTGTGTAGACCTCAGGTAATCCTGGCTGTCTAATTCAAAAGGTGGTGTTACATACACCCAACCTTTGAGAAACATATTCTCGAGGTGGTCAAAAAAGTGAGGGATAATCTCGTCGTAGTGTCTCGGCATCCTCCCATGTAGCAGATCCTAGACTATACTTGTCCCATTGGACCTTAACTTGGTCTACCAGATGGTTCATGAGCTGTCGGACTCTACGGTCCAATATGTGTAATGGTTCTACCATGAGGGTTCCCGTTTTCGATACCTACAATTCCTTCCAAATTAATTTATGTGATTCATCAACAACATAATGACGTAGAACATATACATGAAAAACATTATGAGTTTTATGCAAGTGGGGTGGAAGTACGAGACGATAGGCAACGGGTCCAATTTTCTCTTGGATTTTGAATGGTCCTATAAATCGAGGTGACAACTTTGTCCCCTTCCCGAGCCACATGGTACTCTTATTAGGCCTGATATGAATGAAAACCTTGTCTCCCACTTTATAACTTCAGTCGATCCTGTGTGCATCCACATAACTTTTCTGCCTATCATGTGCTTCCTTTAGTCTCTGCCTAATCTGAGTCACCTTTTCCTCCATCTCTTGAATCAATTATGGCCCAACTATTACTCGGTCTTCTAATCTATCCCAACTCAACGACATTCTGCATGGCCTTCCATACAGAGCTTTTTAGGGTGGCATTCCGATGGAGCTATGAAAACTGTTATTGTAGGCAAACTCTACCAAAGGTAGGTACTTCTCCCAATGGGTTTGATTATCCAGGACATACATCCTAAGCATGTCTTCCATGACTTGATTTACTCTCTTAGTTTTCCCATCTATTTCAGGATGATAAGTTCTGCTTAAGTTCAACTAAATTCCCAATGCTGACTAAAAACTTATTGAAAACCTAGAAGTGAATCTGGAGTCCCTATCCGAAATGATATTCTTAGGTATCCCATGCAAACGGATGACCTCACTTACAAACATGAGTGCCACATCAGTGAAATCGTAAGTGTCTCTAACAAGAATAAAATGAACACTCTTGGTTAACTTATCAACTATCACAAGAATGGAATTGTGTCTATGAGATGTGAATGACAACCCCACAACAAAATCCATAGAGATGACTTTCCACTTGGACATAGGAACATCATGTGGTTGTAGGAGGCCTGCCGAGTGGTGGTGGTCGGCTTTCACTTGTTGACACTCTAGGCACTTGGAGATGAAATGGACTACATCATGCTTCATGTCTACCCAGAAGAAGAGCTTCCTCATGTCTGCGTACATCTTCTTCACACCCGGATGTGCCCAATAAAGTGCTCTATGGGATTCCTTCAGTATGATGCTTCGAATATCCCCATCTTCAGAGATGTACATCCTTCATCGATATCTTAACAGTCTGTCTTCTTCTAGACTATATCCTTCATACTTTGGATCTAATTGCCTCCCACTCTAGAGGTTTGAAGTAACCTTTAAATACCAACTGTCTCCTTGGAGTTGTGTCAACACATGTTCCCTCAGATTGACCTCTAAAGGTACCAAGGAGAAGACACGTGGTCTCCTACTCAAGGCATTTGTGACCACATTTTCATTTCCCTTGATGTATGAAATACCAAAATCGTACTCACTCATAAACTCACTCCATCGCCTTTTCCTGACATTCAAATCCCTTTGAGTGAAGACATGTTTTAAACTTTGATGGTCTGTTTTGAGCTCAAATTTTCTCCCTACTAGATAGTGCCTCCAAAGTTTCATAGCTAGCATTACAGCTGCCAACTCTAAATCATGAGTAGCGTAAATATCTTTGTGTTTCGTCAACTTCCTTGATGCATAAGCTATCACTCCTCCATCCTGCATTAGCATGGCCCCCAACCCTTGCTTCAAGGCATCCATGCAGACTATGAAGTCCTTTTCCATATCTGACACTCATAGAATTGGCGCACTATTTAGTAACCTTTAAATCTCGATGAATGCACTATCACAGTCTTTTGTCCATTCATACCTAACCCTCTTGCACTGCAGAGTGCTGATGGGTTTCACTATTTTAGAGAATCCTTCAACAAATATCTGATAATAACCTACTAGCCCCATGAAGCTTCTTACCTCATGGGCATTTTTTGGCACTGGCCATTCCATAATGGCCTTTACCTTTTTTGGGTCCATAGAGATTCCTTCACCGGAAATGATATGACCTAAATAGTGGATTTCTTTCTGGAAGAAGGAACACTTCGATAACTTCCCATACAATTTGTTCTCTCTAAGGCAGGACAACACCACTCACAAGTGTTCCTCGTGATATCTTTCATTCTTGGAATAGATGAGGATGTAATCTAGAAAGACCTGTACAAAATGGTCTAAGTACTTCCAGAATACTCCATTCATGAGGCTCGTGAATACTGTTGGTGCATTGGTCAATCCGAATGGTGCTACGATGAACTCGTAGTGTCCAAACCAAGTTCAAAAAGTTGTTTTTGGGATATCTCCTTCTTTAATCCTTAACTGGTGATACCCTGATCGCAAATCAATCTTTGAGAATACCACTGCTCCTTTCATCTGATCAAAGAGGTCATCTATTCATGGCATTGGGTACCTATTTTTCACTGTAGCATGGTTCAAGTCCCTGTAATCTATACACAATCGTAAGGAACCATCCTTCTTCTTCATAAATATTACTAGTGCACCCCAAGGTGAGGCACTGGACCTTATTAGCCCTAAGTCAAGTAGCTCTTTCAACCACATCTACAACTCACAAAGTTTTGGCACTATCATCCGATACGCAGTCTTGAAAATTGGTTATGCACCAGGTTTTATCTCAATAGTAAAATCAAGCTCTCTCTCAAGAGGTAACCTCGGTAACTCATTCGGAAAAACATATTTAAACTCTGACAATATTGGGTAATGATCTAAGGAGGGTCCTTTCCTTTCATTCACTGCTTCAACGACATAAAGTTGACACCCTTGCCTCATGCACCATTTAACCTTCATAGTTGAGATAAAGCGTAGAGACACCCATCTCCATACACCGTGGATCTCTACTGGTCTTCCTTCATTGTCGACACAAAGCACCCTTTTTGATTAACAATCTATCAAAGATCGATGATCTTCTAACCAATCCATTCCAATGATTAGGTCATACACCTCGAGAGCAGTAATGTAAACCTTCAACCTGGTAGTCCACACTCCCAAGTCTACTATACAATTATCAACACTAGGTCCTACTGTTTGTTTTTCCCCCAAAGCCATCTTGACTTGTGTAAAGTCATTGTGCTCATAGGTTTCCAACCCACTCTGTTCTAATGTAGATGGTGAAATGAAACTATCTATAGCACCATAATCAAATAAAATCTTAACATTGATATGATTTAGCATACCTGATGACTCCACCACCATGGATTGATGTTCTGCTTGGTGATTATTAACCATTGTGTAAGTATGGTGGCTGCCACTTTCTCTTCCCATCAGGTCCTTTCCTTCTCTATGCACAAATCCTGATTGTAACTCTAGGTAGTCATGTTGGTAATGGGGTCCTCCACATCCCCAATAGGTAACACAAGATTGAACCTACGCACTATTTTGTGACTATCTCTAAAATTAGTTCCTTCCCCTGGAACCCCTACCCCTACTAGTTTCTCCCTGAGATGGTCGTGGACCTGCCTACGTCGTTGGTGATGAGCAAGATGTTTCACTTGCTGCCATTGAAATCCCTGCAGCTACTATCCTTGGTGTGACTCTATTACCATATGGAGGTGGCCTTGAGCCCCTTCTTTGGGAAATTTCCTAGGGGCCTTCCCCACAAATCTAGGATGATGCGGAAAGGTCGATCTCATTCCTATGGTTAAGTTCATGTGTTCCTCCGCATAACACGCATTTTCCACATCTTTCGCTACTGAAGACGGTTTCCACATCCACACCATAGCCCTTATCTTAGGGTTTAACCCATAGACAAAGTGTTCTTCCTATCGTTGGTCATTATCCATATATGAAACATATTTGACCAATTCCATAAACCTAATCTCATATTCTTCTACGGTTCTATTTCCCTGTACTAGAGAATGAAATTCTCCCACCCGTTACTCCTCATAGTAAGTTGGTAGATATTTCCTTCGGAACCTCTCCTCAAAAAGTTCCCAAGATATGGTGTCCGAGGTAAGATGCGGTTTCCTTTCCAGGTTTCCCCACCAGTTCAAGGCACTGTCTCTCAACTGAAAAATTGTTATCTTCACCTTTGAGGTGGATGCATAGTCTCTTAAGGAAAAACACCTTGTCATGCCTTCCAACCATGCCTTGGCACGTTCACTGGCATGACCCCCGGAAAACTCCGGAAGTTTGATCTTCTGCAGTTCTCTAGTGATGTCTTCGGGTGGAGGTCCTCCCCCTGAATCCCTTGACGCTTCTGGATTACCTGTTCTAGATGATGGGGGCTCCACTTCGATCCTTGTTGGTTGATGCCCCTTTAAAGTCTCATTTATGGCCTCTAAAGAGCGTAGTATGAGAGCTAGTTCAGGTGATTGTGGTGGCAGCAATGGTGGTCCCTGCGATGATGCCCCTTGGCCTCAATTTCCTCAAGTCCTTACCATCCTGTATATTTTAATCTACATCAACCAAAGTTGTCAGGGTGAGTTCAAGGGCAATTCACATTTGCACAACTTAGACTAGAAAACAAGGTTAGGCGTAAGGTTTTTTTTACTTGTCTGTAAACAAACGTTACTCTCTTTCGGGGAGGTGGCTAGGTTAGGGTTAAAGCATCAAAGCTTGGGGTCACTACCTATAAAAACTACTGACTCCCTCTCCTGATAACTATGCTAGCATTGCACCACACTCGTCAATTCCTCTAGCTTACTTTCCTAGCATGCATGAAACCCCCTCCCGCTTATCTTGGTCTAAGTCTTTAAACTTTGCGTTTAAAGCTAATTAATGTGATTTTCAACCTAATGTTGATTAATTATTAAGAAATAATGAGTTAATCACCTTAGTTTTAAACCTATACAAGTTTAAACCTAAATTTAGATCTATTAAAAATATTATATAATTTAAATTAATTTAAAATATATATTTAAAATTATATTTAAAATATAATTTTAAAATATCTCCACCATATCTCTTACATATTATTTTATTTTATTTCTACTTAAAGATTTAAATTATTATTATATTTTAAATTAATTTAAATTATATTTGGATTTGAATATAAATTATTTTGAATTAGTTAAATTTAAATTAAAATAAAATAAAAAAAAATTATAAATAATTAAATTATATATATATATATAAACAATTATAATAATAAAATTAAATTAAAATTAAATTAAAATAAAATAAATTAAAAAATATTACATAAAATTAAAACAAATAAAATAAATTAAATTCCAAACGGCATCGTGAGTCCTCGCATGAGGCCCATGTCCCCCCCACCAGTTCATTCACTACCTAAAACCCTACACATCTCCCTGCTCTCTTTCTTAACCCTAACTCTACACGCCCAACCCTTCCTTCGCCTATCATTCAGTTGCCTCCCTTCTCTGCACTCTGGTAAGGGTTTTCCCATTCAGCACCTACATGCCCTCTCCCACTGTATTTGCGTATGTCTGGTGCTTTTTTTTGGTTTTGGTGACTTATATGTTGACGGTCTGTTGTGGTTGCAGGTCGCGTGGCTTGGCGCTATACTTGGATGCTGAGAATTGATGTGTTGGGACCCGTGTTCTGTTGTCCATCCGATAGTTGATGGACTTTCATGCCTGGACTTTGGCGCTTGGTAATGAGTGATGGTTTGCATGCACCTTGTTGTTGTTGTGTGTTAGATTGTAGTATGGTTGTATTTTAGTGGTGGGAGTTCCATGTTGTGGCCGTGGAGACCTAGTGGTGGCGGTAGAGGGGGAGATAGTATGGTTGTCCTCTTGTGGGCTTCCTTTAAGCTCGGTGCTTGATGTTGGTGCGTAGTGCACCATTGTCATCTCCTGGCTCTTTCCTTCAGTGGCACCTTGTGTCTTTTGAGCTATCTGTTTGTTGCTACATGTTTGTTTGATTATATATATTATATGGGCACGATTTCAGGTAGCCAGTTTGCAAATTATGATTGCATTCATGGTGTTAATGTGTCCAGATACTAACCTCTTATTTTTCTGATTCGCTGAGAAGAAATGGTCATTCGTTCCTTTTCTAAAGCGAGTCAAGTAACACAGAAGTACATTTTACTTTATAACTTGGAATGAAACTCAGGGGGGAACAGCTTGTGGATTTCCTCTTCACTGGCGTTTGAATGAACACACCTTTGGATCAACATTCGAAGACATACTACAATAGGGTCTAATTCTTCCTATGAGGAAATCTCGAGGAGGTCTTGAATGTGGGCTTTCTCGGCTGAGTCCAATCCAGATTTGCAATTCCGCCACAGAGACTGTAGAATGTACTCGATTGCTTCTTGGGTTTGGCACTTGAGCATTGGGCTTTGTGTTGTGTATTGAATAGCCGGATAATGAAGTATGGCTTATGGACTCTGGTATATGCGCTTAGATTTGGGCCTGGGGCCTGCCAAACTTTTTTTTTTGTTTAGTTTATTATACCAGAAGCATAGTGCCATGAACTATTGGGCCCCTGGGCTCAATCCTCATGGCGTTTGATGAGTGTTCTAAGCACATACACGTAGACTCAGGATTTTGTAGTCTTGGTGTCAATGCATAGTGCACCCTTAGAGCTCCTTGTGCGCACTTCCTCCATGTGACTTGATGCTCACTTCATATTGATCGTTGTAGGGCTTGGATAAGTGGAGATTAAGAACAACACTATAATAATGATTGTAAATAGTTTGGAAAATGTTAATTAGAATTCAGTATGAAGACTATAGTGGTAATTCTCACAACCAACCTATTATATCTAGTTGTCTTGGTTTAAAAAAATAATAATCTAGAGGTTAGTAAATTCTTGCACAATTCAATTCTAGGGTGCTACTGTGGCATGCAATAATTCTAGAGGTTAGTAAATTCTTGCACAAGTCAATTCTAGGGTGCTACTATGGCATGCAATGAGCACTACAAGTGCATATGAGACTTGTTGATGATGGGATTTGGTTGGAATTGTAAGAAAGCGAATGAATTTTGTTGGGTTCGGTTAGAATTATAAACAAGGTGGTGATGAGTTTGGTTAGAATTATAAACCAAAGGATGAATTTTGTTGGGTTTAGTTAGAATTAGATCCCTCATGGGGGATATATAATTTTTTTCTATCTAATGACGAAATCGGTTATGCTCATATTTACCTGTAATTGCATTTATTCAGAATTGGGATTCACCTTATGGTTTTTTTGTGGGTGTCGATCCAAATTAGTTAATCATTTAAAACAACCAAAATCATTTAATCTGCTTCTCGAGAATGCAAATCCCATGTCTGTTAATTAATGTAACATGAAGTAGAATTAAATAATAGATCGGTGCAGTAATCATCCACTTGACACATTGGATAAGTGCTACTAGGGGAACCTTATCTTACACGTATGTTTTTCCCGAAAGGATTTGTATAAATCTGTGTTAAAAATTAGGCTGAAATTTCCTCTAGTTGTTCATCAGCTAGCATTTGGACAATCATTTAAACTTTTACGAATCCCTTCAGTGTAGAACTCGGTTTGTGGGAATCATATGCTTATGAGTTTGAACTTCTTCCCACCTTTAATTTCAGATTTCCATTTTTGTTATTTCTTAAATGTAGTTGTTGTTAGTTGACATCATACATTAAGGTAGGGGCACCTTTGGCATCTTTGGAATAGGTTTCTTATAGGGTTTGTTTTTTACAAGTGAATAGGTGTTGGTTCTAAAGAAAGACAATTCATCAGTTGTAGGTAGGCCATTAAGGCTCCAGTGCTTCAAATTGAAGCTCTGATACCATGTGTAGGAACATAATTTAACAAAGCCTAATAAGATTCATAAGTTTAACCATAAAATTTATTTCAACATATAAGAAATTTCATTATTTAGAATATAATAAAATTCAACAGCATGATGTTAACCACCTAACACATCATAATCATGAAAATACATACCTTTGACAGATGCTATTTCTCCAATCTTCGTTTGTCCTCGCTTCTCTGCCCAAAATCTGCCCAAAACCAAATCTTTCCTCCCTGCCAGCTAGGAACAGAGCCTATCTGGCTCCCTAGGTCTAGGATTCTATGAGGATTCCTGGCCCCCGAGCCCAAAACTCCCAGCAGTCGATGCTCCCCTATAACAGTCCACACAAACTCCAAACCAGAAAAATACAGACCAGAAAAACACAGTCCCTAATCTCAAATAATGCTTCCTTCCCCCAAAATTTCAAAAGTCCCTCTCCCAAATGCCTCTGCCCCCTCATATCCTCCTTGCCATTCACCACCTCCTCCCTTCATTTAATTCCACCCACCTTATCCCTCCATTTAATACCTTATCCCTCCATTCAATACCCTATCCCTCCATTTAATGCCTTATCCCTTCATACGTTAAGTTTTCTAATAAATAAATTAAAAAATATTAAGCCTTTAATTCGTTACCCAAACATTAAATGAGTTAATTAATTAATCAAAATATATTAAACAATAAATAAATAAATAAATAATTGATTAATATTATTAATAAATAATCATTATTTAACTAATACACATTAGGACAGTTAATTATTTAATTAGTTATACTTGATCAATCTTAAGCAATCATTTAGCTATGGTTGTTACATTGCATTGATAATAGGTATGTTCCATTGTTGGAACCAGTTTCTTACTCGCAACACTCATTTCCTCTCTTGTATCATAGCATTCATTTGTATGTGAAAAAATGAAAAATGATGGGCGGGAAAAGAATATTATCTCATGTTGGTACCGGTCATGTTGCATTTGAACAGAGAATTTTTTTTTGAGTCCACTTGTCATCCAAAGTTTGGGTTTAGCATGAACTTAGGAAGATGAGATCGTTACTTAGAGTTTACTCCTCCGACTGGTTACTATTCTAGTCCCTATGAAGAGTTTGATTGGTGCCTCCTGCATCACAAAGTTTCATTATCAAGTCTATGTTGTTGAAGCCCTCCATTTGTCTCATTCTCTTGTTCAAAGGATGACTATAATTCTATGTCACCCATTTCTCAGAAATATTGACTTCGCATGTCGGCCATACCCTTAGTGTGTCTCGAAATCACATGAAGTTGTATTCCTACCATGAACCCTAGTCCTAATTTCATTATGGGTAGGTAACCTTGAACCCATTAGTCAACATCTCCTCATTGGTGTTGACTGGGGCATTTCCCTTGTGTTCAAAGGATAGAAATCCATTTACACATTGGGATTTCTATAATGTCTTATATGTCATTAGCCTTATTGGTGGTTTCCTCACCTTTTTCAGCAGTGTTCCTGCAAGATACCAGATATATAAAATATGCAGTACAGAAACGAAATGCTAGAAATAACAGAATAACAGTAAAATATCCAGCATAATCTTCACAATACACAGATATGATATACGAAATAGCAACAGAAATAGCACTTGAACAAAAATAGCACTTGATTCAGATAGCAATGTTCACAGGCCTCTTCGAGGGGGCAACCTCCAATCGAGCAGCGCTCTGTTACAATAATATCCAAGCTAGGGTTCTCAT
>ML788758.1:52885-107857 GCA_009831015.1 Picea engelmannii | reverse complement strand
GGGTTACAAGGGTGGCCAACAAACGTGCGCTTAAGAACCACTTGTATTTCCTACGTGTATGAATCCCTCAACCGCGGGTTTATGCGTGTAACGACAGATCTCTGTGGCTTAAAGACGCCGGAATACGTCTCTACCCTGAAAAAAAAATACCCACAATTTCTGCCAAGGAAAGTTCTCTGATACCACTTGCAAGATACCAGATATATAAAATATGCAGTACATAAATGAAATGCTAGAAATAACAGAATAACAGTAAAATATCCAGCATAATCTTCACAATGCACAGATATGATATACGAAATAGCAACAGAAATAGCACTTGAACAGAAATAGCACTTGATTCAGATAGCAATGTTCACAGGCCTCTTCGAGGGGGCAACCTCCAATCGAGTAGCGCTCTGTTACAATAATATCCAAGATAGGGTTCTCATACCCTCGACTCCTATTTATACTAAAAACAAGCATCTAGAGGAAGATCCTTCTAGAAGAGGAAGCTTCTATTAGGTCTTCTTACATCCGCCTTATTCTATTTTATTGAAAGGTCTTATTAATATTGACCTTTATTACATTCGAATACATTGATCTACCTATGTGTGGGTTAGGACCTTAACAGTTCCTTATTGGTTTCTATTCAGAGGGTATCTTTCATGCACTACTTGCATCTGGTGCATGCAAGAGACAAACAGGGTCATTGGTTTGTGAACATGATCTTCATCTGATTTCCTCCAAATCATCAAGATATTTATTTGTACCTCATGTTGACTAATTAGAGATTCCTTAATTCTCTCCTTTCATCGGGTCTCCTTCCATCGAATTCATCTCATATATTCATGAAACGAGGCCTAGAGTCCTACTAGTACCTACAGGCTTGCAGTCATTAGTGGCAGGTTCTCTCACCATCGACAATTCAGAATACATCAATGTCTCTTGATCGATGGATTCTTAAAGTGTTCTACCTCAACACACTTATTCACACTTGTAATAATGTACTCGATGCATTGGTACCTACTTTCATTATCCATAGGTTGTCTTTTGTTTGTTAATGGTATTCCTTAATGACCAGTAATCAAATGAAGTCTCATTATATTTGACCTCGACTCCTCTTTTCACATGATGTAGACTTACACCTTTGGCGGATCATGTAGAAGACCTGAAGACATCATTTTATAGTAGCATATTTCCTGAGTTGTTTTTATTATTCATTGGACCAGTACGTATATGACTTCAGTGATCATGGGAGATCACATTGTACTCCATTGTATACAAATATCTTCAGATTGATTTTGAGACTAGTTTTCACTAGGCCTTGTTTGTGACTATGAAATCCTATGGCATGTGTCTACTGTGTATTTCCTATTCATGGCGATCAACATTTGTTTGGTATATTTCCACATGGATTTGTAGTGTAAGTCAAATAGGCATCCATGTGTACAAAGTCATTATGAATTGTAATGTTCTTATGACAAACTAGTTTATCGAGTTGTGTCTCCATTACTCCACTTCTAGGAATTATAATGTATTTCAACCATCGCAGATACTCCTCTGACCTCACAAATTAGGGGGAATTTGTTATAGAAATATTTTCCTGACCCCATAAAACTTGCTCAAAAGGCCTTTTCCATTTCCCTGTGCAAAATTGAAGTCCCTTTTTCACTTTGAGAGATAAAAATAATATTTTTCCACATATATGTTCCCTAACATATTTAAAACATGCGTATACATAGGTTTCACCATTACATCCTGCATACATCAGGTTTTGCACCCAAAATAAAAAAATTGTGTCATATTTCCATGTCTCTTCACACGATTCATGATCCTTTACCTTCCATATATTGGAATCATTATGAATTGTCCCTTCAGTTCCATTTGAAGGCTATAAATGGGCCATATCCAAGTTGTGGGAGGAGAATAATTCAACTTTTGAGAGAAAAACTACTATGGAGAAATTATTCACTTCATATTGAGTCTGCATCCCTTTGTCCTTTAAAGTCTGAACACATTGTTCATCCCCCAAGTTCTTCCCTTGTTGGTAGAGAATCTCATTGTCTCTTTAATACAATTTTTTCTTTGTTGGAGGATTGAAGTGGTGGAGTCCCAACTAGAAGGGAATTAGTTTCTCAGTTTCGAGACATGCCAACATAGAAGTTTTATATTCATGCACTTTTGTCGTTCATATTTTAATAGAAATATTTTTTTCTCGTCCAATTGATGTCTTGCAAGTATTTGAATTATGATTCCATGGGTGTATTGTTATGAATATTAATGGATTATTATATTGTATGTGATAACTTTATATATTATCACCATATTCTTGTGTATCTTGGTTGTTGAGGACAAGTTGCAGGTATAAAATTTTTGGTCGAGTGCTCAATGGTGGTCTTCATCGAATCTCCGGACGAGGTAGGATATTTATATTTTCTTGGTATAATCTACATTTATATAGCATACTTGGTATTAGAGTCAATTTCTACAGTCATTTCCATCTAGATTGACAATTTACCTCACCAGTAGAAACTCTGGAATTGTTTTGCATGTCATAGATATCCACTGTATCACATGTGAATATGACTCTCTTTCTGGTGTCATAGTTTGTCATATGATACATGGAAATAATATTGAAAAAACAAATTGGTATGTGTAGCACATTCTCGAAGCTTCTATTTGTGATTTCAATTCTTTCTTTGTCGATGACCTCGACTGGAGAGTTGTCCCCCATCGGAATAGGAGGACATTTGCATGCATCCAATGAAGAATATACTTATTTTGTTGCTTCCATGTGGTGTGATGCACCTGAATCTACGATCCAAGAATCGGGAGAGGAGTTTATGGAAATCAAATCATGGTTAGAATTAGCTTTCTTTGGATTATGATATTTTGGCTTCTTCCTCTTGGCACCATCGAGGATGCAATCTCCAAGGTTTTTTAACTGAATTTTTTGGGCCATTTGATCTATCTATTTTTGCATACATGTGGATTATGGATGGAATCCTTTATGGAGGTACGTGAATTTATCCCTTTTTCTACCCTTTCCACCTTTGGATCCTGAGGCATTGTTGAAGGGTTTTCGAGTATTGTTCCTTCTTTGGATTTGCATGTGCTTTTGTTTTGTCTTTGTCTTTGGGCATTTGATTTTTCCCATATTGATGAGCCTGTTCTACTCTTGTGTCAGAGACTTGATAAAGGCCTCAAGAAAGGGAATCGTCCAAGTGGATCCAGAGGAAATCCTAACTGAATAAAATGTAGATATAAACACTGAGTATTATGGACCCAGTTTGGAGATAATGGTAAGATCCATTTGTTTCTCCTCCTTATATTTATCAACCCCACAAACCTTGATTTGCAAAAACAAATTCTTATATTTGGTAATAAATCTTGGATATTTTTGAAGGTTTTTGGATACAAAGTGAGAAATTCCACCTCGAGCATGTGTCCCCTCATCTCATACTATTTTCCAAAAATAAATTCCATGGTGGTCTATGATTCATCAAGGGTTTTACAGGGGGATATGTTAAAGAGGAGTTTAAGAGAAATAAGATTGAAAATTGTTCCAAATGCTTCATCCATTCGATTTACATACTTGAATTTTTCTATGGATGATGTTGGTTCAACTTCTATGTTCATGGTTAACCTATATAATCCTATGCCTCGAAGATGCATTATCATATTATCCTTCCACACAAAGAAATTGTATAGTGTAATGATGATTTTTTTTGGAAATTCCATTTTTCTGTTGTCTTCAATCTTCGATACCTACAAAAATAATTTGGTGTGTATTTTTCCTAGTAGTCCATAAGCTCTAATATCATGTAAATGTGTTGAACCTACACATAATAGATCTATATATCAAATGACATACACAATTCACTAGCAAATTTGGGTCATTTTGCGACGACTCTTTCAACACTCTTGCGACATTATGTCATGGATATTGTGATGAATATTGAGTCTCCCAAATGTCGCTTCAGGTGATGTGGCACATTCAACAAACCTAGATTTTCATCGCAAGTGCGATGACCATAGGGAAATTGTCATGATTGTGACAAAAAAGAAATATTTTCGCCAGAACGAATAAGTAAAGCAATCGTCGAAAGGGAGACCAACTAGGGAAATTGTCTCAAGAGAAACCATAAAGAGAGCTCGTCGCACCCTTGATAATATTGGAAAAACAATGGAAATTTTTTTGATGAAGCACTTGTCACAATTGTGACAGATGTAGGGTATATTGCGACGAAGTTGCAATACAATTTTTCGTAAATTTGTATAGCAAGTTCGTCGCGAATGGAAAAGTTTGTTATGGAGGGTTCGTCGCAATTGCAATGAAAGTGCGACAAAGTTGCAATACAATTTATGTGATTTGTATAGTAAGTTCTTCGCTAATGGAAATGTTTGATATGAAGGGTTCGTTGCAATTACGATGAAAGTGCGACAAAGTTGCAATACAATTTTCGTAATTTGTATATCAAGTTTGTCGCAATATTTGTACATGTCATTGCAATTGAGAGGACAATAATTTATTTAATATATATATAATTGAGCAAAAAAATTAAAATTTGATTTTTGAGCCAATTATAGAAGGTTCTATAATTGGCTAAAAAATTTCATAGGGACTACCCCCCTTGGCTTCACTAGGAGTTTTCCTATACAGAGGTGTTGAGGATTAGGTGAAAACACATTGAATTGAGACTTTCCCCCAAGGACACACCAAGTGGATTGAAGGTTTCTTCCACGTTAACCCAGGTGTGTATTAGGACAACAACAAGTGCATTTTTAATTTTATCTATATTTTATTTAAATGAGTTACTTTCATTATACGTATTATTGGATTTGAGAAAAGGAGGAAAAGTCAGAGGATACTCCAAATATTTCTCAAGGATTTGTACTTCTTCACAAGCTGATTATTCCCTTCTACAAAGTGAAAATGGATATAGTTTCTAAAAGAGCTTGCACATAAACCTCATAATACATTTGAGGTGGAAGCTTATATCTTGTGTTGAAATATTAGATGGACTCTGCATATTCCATGTACATTGCACAAAACTCCTACAATTTCAGCCACATGATAAGATTCACCATAAGAATTTTTTAATGTTTATTTGAATTAAAACCAACTATGGATTGTTCAAATTGGTCAGAAATTATACCAATCCCACACTTTTCCTTCAAAATTGAATGGAAAGAACCTACAAAAAACATCTTCATGAACAATGTTATGTAAACATAATATTGCATTCATAATTTATAATATGCTAAAATGTGGTAGTGTTTCCTTCACAATTAAACTTCGACAATATATTTTCTACCATTCTTGGGAGTTCATATAAAGGCCCTTGAAATCCCGATGTAGTATTGGAATCCCATGTAAGTATTTGGAGTAGAGAATGAGCAATAAATGTAAACAACATGTATCTCTACACAAGCTACCTTGTCATCCACTCTTTTTCTAGCACCAAAATGTTGGCTTGGGAAAATGTTCTATGACAACCTCACAAGTTCACTAGGAAAAAGGGAACAATTATACCTTCCACTATTAAAAATGGTGAACCCTTTGTTTATAGCTCAATTGTCACAATCTATTCTTATTAAATAAATAAATGCAACTATCAAGCAAAGAAAATTGCAAATTAAATGAAAACTACTCTAATCATGTGGTAGTGATTTTAATAACTAATCGACATGAAACAAAAATATAGGTACAAAGAGTAGGTAGAATAGTACACCAACTATGGAATAAACACCAAACTCAAGGAAAACTCTAAGAATATAGAATAGACTACAAATCACCCATAACCTGCCTACTTCATGTCAACTTTGATGTAAAACAAAGGGATATTTACAAAACATCGGGAGAATATTCCACCAATTGTCATTTATACAAATCTCCTAGGGAAAACTCCAAGGACTAAGGATAGCCTACAAATCACCAAAAGGACACTTTCTTCACATCAAGTTGTTAGCATGTGAAAGATAAGTGAGTGATAAGAAAGAAACAAGAAAACAATCCACATGATACAATGTTACAACCCACAAGAACCAAGATACCTAAGAGAGTAGAGAATAGCCCACAACCAATCATATATCTAAAAAACATAAAGAACTTGGCTGACAATGGCTTTTGTATTCACATAAGAAGATAACTTACATTACAAAGAAAAATACCCCTACAAATGTGTACACGATTTTACATTATACAAAATAGGGAGACTCTTAGACCTTCCAAATGAATTTTCACCTACCAAGTGACCCTTGGTATCCTAAGTGACTCTCCACATTCTCTCTCTTCTCTCTCTTGAAATTTCTTTTTATGACTAAAAAGTAAAATTAACTAATAATCAAGTTGGTCATATTTGAAGTATAACAATTTAGGTTTCTGAATATTTCACTCAACATATTCTCATGTACATTAACCATACTCTCAACCCTTTCCCTGTGAATATCCAATAAAAGTTCCATTTTCAATCTCTTGTTGGACAATTAATTATATGCTCATCTTAGTCTTTCAAATTGCTTAACAATGAGCACTTTGCAACCTTCTAGGAACACCTCATTGATATCAAGGATTTTATTGGCATTAAGTTTCCTTGATTCCATGCTCTAAACAACCCTTTCTCTACTCTTTACCAACACTTCCCTCCACTATGGCACCATTTTTATACTCTTTACTGACACTTCCCTTGAATATGCTTTGCCCATAACATAGTTGAATATAGTCATTATGGCTTGTGACCAAATTCTCTTCCTTGAACATCCCTTGGGAATTGACCATTCATATTCTTAGGATTTGGATGTCATCTAGCTCAATTTTTTTTACGTCACTGATTCCTAACTCCTCTTTTGGTAGACTAACCATTGGGATTTCATTTTCAATATTGGAGCTTTTCTCTAGGTACTTGGTGGTTGTGATAAAAATGGTTCCAAACGTTACAAAGGGGTTGATTGATGGCCTTGGATCCACTAGGGTTGGAGAAAAGACAACTTAAGTGTGCTTCCTTCTTCTATATTCTACCTTTGCATAATCCAAATCTCTCCTATATAGATCCTCTTGCTCATGCTCCCAATGACACAATCTATGAAATAAGGATTGAGATACAAAGAATTTCTCAACCACTTGATGAGGATCATTTACTTTGATCATGTATAAGAAAATATTGTATTTTTTATATTCCAAGGGTAATTTATCCCCAAAAACCACGTCAAATATTTGATAACTGTTGATTTTTAGTGGCAACTTTAGCCAAAGCTCTTTCTTGTTCTTTTTTATTGTTTTTGTTGCCCCATGTAGAATAGATTAAAAGGTTACCTAGTCTTGGATGAGAAATAAAATAGACACATTGTTGGGAAGTGCATGTGGATTAATTAATGTCCCATATATCCTAATATAATAGAATCTCTCTAGTAGGTACCAATAATTAATTTGCTTCAACACTTCAATGGACTATGGTGAAAAGCATAACAACTTCTCACCATAGATTCTTTCATACAAGGGAGCCAAAACAAAGTAAAATATAATGGAGTACTTATGCATGGATTATCCACAAGCCTTGGAAATAATCATGTACAAGTGCAAAGGAAGGCTACAAGGTGGGCTTGAAACAAGAGAACTCTTAGCTCACACATACACAATACATAAGATAATACACCATGTAAAACTCAAGTGCACCACTATCTAAGGGAGTTTTAGCCTTTGGAATACACTGTGAAAGAATATTAGATATGAATTCTACCTAATAAAATATCATCCCATGCTTGAGAACCCCATGTATAATCAAAATTCATCTTAACCATCTGTATCTAATGCCTCGTCTACCATACAAAAGGTTCAAGAGAATTTATAAGGTTTGAAGTTCCATTTGCAATTTTTTTATTAAGTGTACCTTACTTGTGGTAGTTTGGAATGGCTTAGCTAAAAACCACCATGCCTTCACAATGTTATAAACATCATACATTTTGCTAAAATTTTGCAACCACCAAAGGCTTACTGACATTGTGGGAGGTCAGAACTCATACATCCTTTGAAGAGTATCAACACCATATTGCTCAATTATTTCATCGCTCTATGATTTCAATGTTCAACTTGTTACATACGAATTCTCAATCAAGGTATTTAGCATGTTTATGAATGGAAACAATTCCTCTTTGGATCCTACCCTGTGGAATCACAAGACCTTAACATTGAAATCCTTGGTTTCCTATCCTTGGCTTATTTTTCTTCTTGCAATGATTTGTGGAAGGTTCAAAATCATTGTACATATCATATAGGAATGAATAAGTAGGCTTTGAGGCAATGTTGAGTAGCAACACCATGTACATGACAAAGTCATCTAGGTCTGATGGTGGTATTTTCTTCCCCTTCACCATAATTTCTACAAGAATGAAAGAAACTTCCATGAAACTACTTATGTGCCAAATGCTTTAAATCATTCAAGTTAACAACACAAATACAACCAAACCTCCTTGTTGTTTTGAAACTTCACAATGTAATTTTTTTATAGCTAAAACAAGGTGTAACTAGCTTGCCTGTGCATTTAGTGTTTATCAAGTTACTACCTATAGATACCATTAGTAGATGCAAACTTTTCATATGGGTTATGTAATTTTTCATATTCGAATTAGGTCTAAAAATATTGTTTAGGTTATACATTGAAATCACCAACAAATATTCAAATGAAGTGTAAATAGAAAAACAACAATATAACCATCATAACTTGATTCTCCCTTGTATTCATTTTCTCCTTTGGTTCTTCACCTTAAAACCTTTGCCACAAATGATACATTTAAGGTAAAATCATGAAAGCTAGATGATAATCAAAAGCAAGTGCAACCATTCTTCACATTTTTCCACTAGTTCAACCACTTAAGCCTTTTGAATGACAATTTTTCCTTTTAAAATGTCATAAGCATATTCACTATAGGTAGTTGAACCTCTATATGGATTAACATGACCATGAGAAGAATAAAGTATGAAAATATGAAGAAAGTCTTGAAACCTTGAATAACCCTCCACATATTGTAGACATGAAGATTGAGATGATGCACATGTGTGAAAGAGTAAATGTTTGACATTGCCATTTCCAAGCCCTCATGTTTAATCCTTAATGTTGTTGAAGAAACAAAATTAAATTCATGGAACTAAAAACATTAAATTGTTGCCAAAATTGTGCCCTCTAATCGACAAAGTGAAGATTGGAATTTTGATGCAGGAGCATTGAACAAAGCCAAGGCATGCGCCTAGCCAAAGAAATAGCTGGATGCGCGGATGAAGAAAAGGGGCACGTTTTTATGAAGACCGTTTTGAATTTTGAAACAAAAAGAATTAATGTAATAGTTAGGAGGAGCATACTTGCATTTATATTTTGAAGATAGGAACAGATCTAGAGAGGTTACCCTCATCTATCAGATGTAATAGGCATTTAAGTATGTTTAATGTAAAGTAGGTAGATTGGAATTAAGAGATTAGACAGTTTAGAAGTGTAGGAAGGAAAACGGATATAGACACCCTCACTCTTGTATTATTGTGCCTTTGTAACATTATCATCATTGAGAGTTGTAGTAGAGAGTTGTAGAGAAGAACCCATGTACAGAAGAAATTGAGTTAATATATGAAGCTTTGACTCAACTTTCATGGTGTTATGATGCTTACTGTTTACCTTTGTTGAATGGTATGTTTACAGTTGTTTTACTCTCTCTGTTTATGCATTTGTTTCAATGTTGTTTTGAATGTGTGATTTCATGTTAAGTATATGAAGTCTAAAAGAGGAGAAGAATGAGTTTCAATTGTTTCTCTTCCTGAGAGATCCTGCAAGGAGTGCAGTGAAAAGTCTGCAAGGTGTGCGTTGACAAGAGTCTGAGTTTTATCTCGGAAAGATCAAGAGAGATATTATTGTTCTCATACCAGCAGAAGTGCAGGAAAAGAATAGAATTGTGCAAGGTGTGCACAGACTGGTTGAAACCTTAGAATTTATCAACTAAGGAAAAGGTTGAAGGACCACTGTTGCAAAGAGTGCACAGAGTAGACACGCGTTGTTTGAAAAGGGTCAAACCATCGTTGACTTATCACAAGTCATAGATTCACAAGGAAGGAGCAGCAGGAATCAACACTTCAAGTCACGAAGTTGCGAGTTGTGAGAAGCGCTAGAGTTAGGCTCTAGCCGGTGGTCGCTTGAAGAAGTGCTAACAAGAAGGGAGGTATACCCATATCGTCATCTCGGGTATCGAGAATTTGGAAAAGAGGAGTCGAGGGTCTTTGACGCATGAACTCATGAGTTGCAAGTTGTGAAAGGCGCTTGTGCCAAGGCCCAGTTGTGGTTGTGTGAGGGTGAAGCTCACGCCTAGTTCTCGTTCACACAGGTGGGGTTTTCGAAGGACCTCTGGATCGAATTCATTCAAGGTTTCATTTAGAAACCAAAGGAGTCGCTTTAGCTCAAGGAGATTAGAACGATCCTGTGCGGATCTCGGCTCGGGGGTTGGGGGTCTGCGTCAATTGTGGTATCAGAGCCCAGAACAAATTCTTTTCTTTGTGTGGTAGAGAGAAGGGAGAAATTATATAGCCATGCTACCAAGAAGAAGAGATAGGCCAATGCCTGATCGAGCAGTGGAAAGAGAAATGCGCGAGTTACATACTAGGCTTGATGCCATGGAGACAGCACAAAGGCGCATAATTGATGTTGGGGATATCAGTGAAGATGAAAGTGAAAATGAAGCTGAAAACGAAGGAGAAGAAGTATCATTTGAAGATGCCATAGACAAATGCCTATTCAGGGTTGTTGCAAGGATAGGTGCGAGAGAAAAAATGGAGATTCCCATGTATGAGGGAAACTTGGATGTTGAAGAGATTCTAGACTGGATTAGAGCTCTGGATAAATACTTCGACTATGAGGATGTCTAGGAAGACAAGAAAGTCAAAAATGTCATCACTAGACTTAAAGGGCATGCAACACTATGGTGGGATGAACTATAGGCTGATAGACGCTGCAAGGGCAAGCAGAAAATCAAAAGATGGGATAGAATGGTTTCAAAGATGAAAGCCAAATTTATACCCAAGGATTATCAAATCACTCTATTTCGGAGGATGTAGAATTTGAGATAGAAGCTGATGTGAGTAAATGAATACACTGAAGAATTCTACAGGATAAACATCAGGGCAGGTCATCAGGGAGGCGATAATGAAAAAGTTTTCAGGTACATGAATGGTCTGCGATATGACATTCAATATGAGATGAGCATGATGAGCATTCGAACTATGGAAGATTCTTATCATATGGATCTAAAAGCTGAAGAGAAGCTGAGTCAAAATTAAGGTCAAAGAGGTCGAGGTAGAAGTCAAGCCAGTGTAAGACAATTGCCCAAGACATAACTCATAAACCTAAAGAAGAGGGAAATAAACCTCAAACTCAACCTGAGAGAGAAGGAAACTCACAGGGAAGGAAGTATGTTGATAGGAATACTTTTCCTCAAGCTAGAGGAAGAGGAAGAGGCAAAGGAGGTGAAGTGAAATGATTTGTTTGTGGAAAAATTGGACATAAATCCTATGAGTGTCCAGATAGAAATAAAGATCATGGTGAAACTCACATTGTCGAAGCTCAAGGACAGAACGTTGAGGTAGAATATGTTGAGGGCAGAAGATCTTTGATGATGAGGAAAGTTCTCTTGAAGTCGAAGAAGGAGGCAGAGAACCCAGCCCAAAGAAATAGTCAGTTTCAGATTGATTTCAAAACTAAGGATAGGGTATGCAAGGTCATACTGGAAAATGGTAGCATAGACAATCTCGTATCTATAGAAATGGTAGAAAAGATGGAGTTGGAGACTATTGTACATCCAAGCCCATACAGAGTTTCGTGGCTACAAAAAGGACATCAGGTAAATGTCACTAAACAGTATTTAGTTGAATTTAAGATAGGAGGATATAAAGATGAAATATTATGTGATGTCATTCCCATGTATGTTTGTCATCTATTGTTGGGTAGACCATGGCAATATGACAGAAACGTAGTTCATGATGGGAGAAAGAACACGTACACCCTGGAGAAGAATGGTAGGACTCACATGTTGTTGCCGATTAAGAACCAAGAGGTGAAAATAGAAATGAGAAACACTATACTTCTCATGAGTGGGAAGGAACTTCTTATTGAGGTTAAGAAGAAGGAAGACACACAATTCATTATGGTTAGGAAACCCAGAATTGTTTTGACCAGTACAAGAATAGATGATTTACCAAAAGAAATCCAGGAGTTGCTGGAAGAGCTTGTTGATATAGTAGTGGATGAACTACCTTGTTCATTGCCACCTATCAGAAGTATAATCCATCATATTAATCTTATACCCGGAGCCATTTTACCAAACAAAGCAGCGTACAAGTTGACGCCGCAGGAAAATGAAGAAGTTAAGAGATAGGTACAAGACTTAATGGACAAAGGATTGATTCGGGAGAGCTTGAGTGCATGCGTTGTTCCAACAGTGCTCAGCCCAAAGAAATATGGAGGCTAGAGAATGTGTACATACTCAAGGGCGATCAATAAGATTACCATCAGATACAAATTTCCATTACCAAGGATGGACGACTTGATGGATTGCTTGAGTGGAGCAAAAATTTTTTCAAAGGTTGATTTGAAAAGCGGATAACATCAAATTAGGATGAGAGAAGGTGATGAATGGAAGACAACATTCAATATGAATGAAGGGATGTATGAATGGGTTTTCATGCCATTTGTCTTAACGAATTCACCCAGTACTTTCATGAGGTTGATGAATGAAGTCCTGAAGGATTTCATTGGAAAATTCGTCATTATATATCTTGATGATATATTAATTTTCAGCAAGACAGAAGCAGAGCACTTAAAGAATTTAGCTGCAGTGATGAGAATATTACAACAAGAGAAATTTATGATTAATATGAAGAAATCGTCATTTATGAGGACAAAACTCATTTATTTGGGTTTTGTTATCTCTGCGAATGAACTGAAAATGGATCCGGAAAAGGTAAATGAAATTAAGAAATGGCCATCGCTGAAGAGTATATTTGAAGTACGAAGCTTCCACAGTTTGGCAAGTTTCTATAGGAGATTCATCCGAAACTTCAGTGGAATTAGCGCACCAATGATGGATATAGTGAAGAAAAGACATAAATCTTTTCACTAGAAAGAAGAAGTAGAAAAGATCTTCAATCTGCTAAAGAAGAGGATCACTGAGCAACCAATTCTGGTTTTGCCAGATTTTAGCAAGACATTCCAGGTCAGGTTTGACACGAGTGGATTCGCAATTGGAGTGGTCTTGAGCCAAGATGAAAGGTCGGTCGCATATTTCAGTGAGAAACTGAATGAAGCGAAGATCAAGTACTCAACATATGACAAAGAATTTTATGCAATCATACAAGCACTGAAGAAATGGAGACACTATTTGGTTCCCAAAGAGTTTGTTTTGTAAAACGATAATCACATTTTGAAATTTATGACTCGACAGGAGAAGTTGAACCAAAATCATGCTAAATGGGTTGAATACATGCATAATTTTACTTTTGTGATTAATCATATTTCTGGAACTGCTAACAAAGTTGTTGATGCTTTGAGCAGGAAATGTTTGCTTATGCAGGAATTCAGAGTCAAGACTTTGGTTTTTGATAACCTCAAAGAAATGTATAAGGATGATCCAGACTTCAAGGAGGCATATGAGGGATCTGAGAATCCGATTCTCAGAGATAGAAGCCAATGGACTAAATACATGATCCAGGATGGATTATTGTTCCAGGGCAATCAACTATGTATTCCAAAATGCTCCATGAGGGAGAATTTGCTGAAGGAAAAACACAGTGGAGGATCGGCCGGACATTTTGGTCATGAAAAGACATTCTCAAAGATCAATAGCTCATATTATTGGCCAGGGATGAGAAGAGATGTTAAGAAATTTGTAGACAAGTGCAGAATTTGTCAGCACATGAAGGGAAAAAGGAAGAACACAGGGTTATATCAACCATTGCCCATACTTGAAAGGTCATGGGACGCAATGAGCATGGATTTTGTATTGGGACTACCAAGAACACAAATATGATGTGATTCGATCTTTGTGGTAGTCGACAGATTTTCCAAGATGGAAAATTTCATACCATACCAGAAAACTAGCGAAGCAACTCAAATTGTGAACCTGTTTTTCAAGGAAGTCGTCAGAATTCACGGCTTGCCAAAGAGTATAGTTTCTGATCGAGATACCAAGTTCATGGGATATTTCTGGAGGACCTTATGGAAGAAGTTGGGGACAAGTTTCTCTTTTAGCTCAGCATATCATCCTCAGATGGATGGACAGACAAAGGTCATAAACAAGATCTTGGGAGATTTGTTGAGGAGCTTAGTGATTGAACACCACAGTCAGTGGGATCACATTCTACCATAGGTGGAATTTTCTTATAATGATTCACTCAATAGAAGCACAGGGCAGAGTCCATTCCATATTGTATATGG
Source organism: Picea engelmannii (assembly GCA_009831015.1). Classification (NCBI taxonomy): domain Eukaryota; kingdom Viridiplantae; phylum Streptophyta; class Pinopsida; order Pinales; family Pinaceae; genus Picea; species Picea engelmannii. The sequence continues at coordinate 93,413 of ML788758.1, read as the reverse complement.
AATGTAGCCAAGGGGAGTTTCTGAATTGAAAGATTCGGAGCAAGCTAAATTCAGGAGTGTCAGTGCAGAGGACTTTGCAGAAGGAATGAAGGAGCTTCACAGTCGAATTAAGGATTGATTATAGAGTTCAAGCCAAGAATACAAGCGGAGAGCAAATCAACACAAGTGAGAACTTCAGTTTGAACTTGGTGATCTAATTCTTGCACATCTGAGGAAGGAAAGGTTCCTAAGGGGAACGTATAATAAACTGAAGATGAAAAATATTGGACCGTGCAAGGTCATAAAGAAATTTTGGGAAAATGCATATGAGATTGAATTACCCGATGGGGTTAGAATCTCATCGATATTCAATGTTGCAGATGTGTACCCTTATAGAGCTGAAGATGTAGTAGTAGAAGAAATTCGATGGACCAAAAAATGCCTATAGCTGAAAATCCGCAGATGGAAAGTATAATTGACAAGAGGGTTAGCAAAAAGACCAAGAGAAAAGAGTATTTTGAATACTTGGTCAAATAAAAGCGACATCCAATTGAAGATGCCAGTTGGGAGGATGAAGAAGCAATTTAGAAGCATGGACAGACCGTGCAAGATCTCATGAACAAGAGTTCATGAAAATTTTCAAGCGAGGAAGTATGATGTAGGAGCATCGAACAAAGCCAAGGCACGTGCCTAGCCAAAGAAACAGCTGGACGCGCGGATGGAGAAAAGGGGCACATTTTATGAAGACCGTTTTGAATTTTGAAACCAAAAGAATTAATGTAATAATTAGGAGGAGTGTACTTGCATTTAAGTTTTGAATATAGGAACAGATATGGAGAGATTACTCTCATCTATCAGATGTAATAGGCATTTAAGTATGTTTAATGTAAAGTAGGTAGATTGGAATTAAGAGATTAGACAGTTTAGAAGTGTAGGAGGGAAAATAGATATAGACACCCTCACTCTTGTATTATTGTTTCTTTGTAACATTATCATCATTGAGAGTTATAGCAAAGAGCCGTAGAGAAGAACCCATGTACAGAAGCAATTGAGTTAATATATGAAGCTTTGACTCAACTTTCATGGTGTTATGATGCTTACTGTTTACCTTTGTTGAATGGTATGTTTATAGTTGTTTTACTCTCTCTGTTTATGCATTTGTTTAAATGTTGTGTTGAATGTGTGATTTCATGTTAAGTAAATGAAGTTTGAAAGAGGAGAAGAATGAGTTTCAATTGTTTCTCTTCCTGAGAGATCCTGCAAGGAGTGTAGTGAAAAGTCCGCAAGGTGTGCGTTGACAAGAGTCTAAGTTTTATCTCAGAAAGCTCAGGAGAGATACCATTGTTCTCATACCAGCAAAAATGTAGGCAAATCACAGAGACGTGCAAGGTGTGTGCAGGCTGGTTGAAACCTTAGAATTTATCAACAAAGGGAAAAGTTGAAGGACCACTGTTGCAAAGAGTTCACAGAGTCAAAGACTCAAATAACCAGGATTTATTTGAAATTTTGTCACAAGGAGTGCGAGTAGGAACCATTTGGAAGCCTTGGGTTTGGAATTGAAAGCTCAAGAGGGTTAGTACCTTTGAAAATTTCAAAGGTAGATAGGGATTAAATCTGTCGTATAAAAGATAAGTTCAGAAGGAGAACATTCATTCGCTTGGGCAGAAGCCATTGAAGCATGAATTGAGCGATCAAAATTCTTCGTGGAGAGCTCATGAAGTCATGAGGACCATAGGATCCAGTGGATTCGTATGGATGGTGAGAAGTCTTTGTGAAGAAACTATGAAGTTGTGAGAGTCATTGGATTTGACAGAGTTGCAAGGTAGTTAGAGGCCAGTGAAACCCATCAACCAAGATGCAAGGGTCAATATGAGTCATTGATCTCATCTCAACCCACGTCATTAGATCATATCATGAATTCAGGGATCGTGAGTTTGGAGGGCAGACCAAACTCTTGATACTTTCACGAAGTTTTGAGTTGGGAGGAAGAGGGAAGGAAATCCAAACCATTGGATCTGAGCTACGAGAGGACTGTCGGATCAGAACTTCCAACAGGTATCGCGTCTCGGGAGTTTGGGGTTTGAAAGAAACTATTTTTGATTGCAAAAGTCACGAGCTTGGAAGTTGCAAGGGCTCATAAAACACATGGCACGTCCACTTGGTGAGAACCACATGGTTGACATGTGGCGTGACAATAAAACACCCGGAGAGAGGTAGAAGTGGTAACAGGTGGTGGACACACATCGTTTGAAAAGGGTCAAACCATCATTGACTTATCACGAGTCACGGATTCGCAAGGGAGGAGCAGGAGGAATCAACACTTCAACTCATGAAGTTGTGAGTTGTGAGAAGTGCCAGAGTTAGGCTCTAGCCGGCGGTTGATTGAAGAAGAATTAATGAGAAGGGAGGTATACATGTATCGTCATCTCGGGTATCAGTAATTTGGAAAAGAAGAGTCAAGGGTCTTTGACCCACGAACTCGCAAGTTGCGAGTTGCGAAAGGCGCTTGCGCCAAGGCCCAGTTGTGGTCATGTGAGGGTGAATCCCGTGCCTAGTGCTCGTTCGCACAGGTGGGGTTTCCAAAGGACTTATGGATCAGATTCGTTGAAGGTTTCAGTGAGGAACCAAAGGAGCCACTTTGGCTCAAGGAGATTAGAACGATCCTATGCGGATCTCAGCCTGAGGGTTGGGGGTCTGCGTCAAATTTATGTGAACATTATAACAATGAGTGTTAATATCATGTACCTCTATATGGATTAACATGACCATGAGAGGATTAAAGTAGGAAAATATGAAGAAATTCTTGAAACCTTGAATAACCCTCCACATATAAATTGACAATGGCAATGTGATTTTGTTTCTTTTTCATGTGAGACACAATGAAAAGAAGGGTAATGCTCTGAAAAAATATTATAAAATGATTGACATGGTCATTTCCAACCCCTCATGTTTAATCTTTAAAACTTCTTATTGCATCTTCTCAAAAATTTATTTTTTCATGTTGCACTAAGTTTAAAGTTTGCACATTGCTTGGAAAAAGATGCTTGCCACATGTCACGTGTCACAAGACTTTCAAAGTTGCATATATCATGTCACAAGATTTTGGAAGTTGCATAATGCATATTCAAGTTTTATTTATTGCCTAGAATCCATAGCCCAAGCACAAGGCACCATGTCTTGATTGCATTCTCACGTCTTGAATCAAGGAGTATTGAATCAATATATACCAAGTCTTATAAGAGAATCTGAAATTATCATTAAGTGTATAAAAAAATTACATTCACGGATATATACAAGCCATAGAAAAATCCTTGTGTATATTATCAGATGAAAAAGTACTCATAATGTCAATGCATTATATGAATCATTACATGTTCATCTTTATAATGTATATCTAACTGTCTTATAAAATTATTACAAGACATCATGAATTTCTTTTAGTATTCTTTTGTGCTTTCTAGGTCTTAAGTAATTCATCCATCTCCATGTCTTCATTTACTAGGTGCTCTTCAAAAGTTGATGTTGTTTTAGTCCTTTTGCGTCGAGTACGTCTGGTCTCATACCCACAGCATGGATATTGTTGTGAGGGGCCATCACCTACAAAAATAAATAAAAAATTAAATAAATACATGGCGAATTTTTAAATATCATTGAAGTAGTTCATTAATATTAAAAAAAAACTCTACAATGTAATTATCTACCTGGTCCTCTAGTCGGCACCGTTGGAATGGTTGTCGGCCTGTTCACCTAATCTTCAGGTCGAGGAGGATCAAATATGACATTATCTTCCATTGAAATGTAAAAAATTATAAGTAAAAAATTATTAAGTATATGATTAATATATAGACATTTTACCATCGTAGGCCTCAGTCACAGGAACATCTTGGGGCCACTGGGATGGGGCTATTAGGGATCACCATGATATTTTGGTTGTGTTTCACTATCAATGCTCTGTTTTCTAGTACTAATGGTTTCGTTGATAGTGCTTCTCCCCTGATTAAAACAAAGTAAGACATTAAATTATGGATGATATCAAACATTTACATATTTTACAAGTAATGAAAGGTTAATGTGGACTGATTTTTATTTACATTATCCCACAAATTGGATTTTGGGGTCTGCCCCATGCTTTTCCTACAATCAACAAAGGCTTTATAACTGTACTTGTAACCAAGTTGGAGGTCTTCCTCCATGGTTTCAGTTCCGAAGTCGTCGCCATGCATTGCATAAGGGTATAGTTTTTTAATGTTTTTTGGCTGCAATTACCTTAAAGTTGTAAGGTGATACAAATAATATTCTTAAGATGTTTGGGTACTTATGAATCATGATTGTAACCTCGAGTAGCCGCCCTATCCTAGCTTGTGTTGGCCATGTTTGGAAATCCTTGCTTTGGTTTCCTTCGAAGTGTCAGACAACCTATCCTCAAAATTTTCAAGTATGTTATATATAACCACACTTTTATTTAGATCTAAAGAAAAATAAAGTTGGTATTGAATTCAAGAAATCGTAATTTACCTTAGTGTACCAGTTATTTGTTCTCCTGATTTTTTCAAAATCTTCTCTTTTGCATCATCAATGATCTCCTTCCACTCCCTCTCTAGAATTGAGGGAGTACTCTCATACCTAGGATTTCCTGCCAAGCTTCATCTATAAACATCTCGCGTATATTTTAAATATTTACCCGCTGCAAAGGTGACCATTTTTTATTGAATGTGTCTACTCCAAAGACGCCTTCAAGATAATCCATAAGTTCCTTTTTTAGGTTGGAATTCTATCAATTCCACCTCATGCGTAAGGTTTCCCCAAAAATCAACAAGGTCTTGCTCTCTAGGTGTCTATAAAAAAGGTCGTTTCCTACACACAAAAAGATATGATCATTAATTTAAAATTAATAATCTAGATGATTTGTGTATGAGGACAACATTAAACGATTAAAATATGAATTAAAACTACCTGGGAGTCTTGATTTTTTTAATGGAAGTCCATTATCGTCGACCAAAAATATGCACGGAAGGGTCCCCATGCTTTTCACATGTCTAGCTCCAGGAAATGAAACCATCTCAACCACATCACTATGATCCTCATCTATGCCACCATATCTAGACTTTGATCAAGGTGCAGATGTCTGGTGGTGCATGTCATGGCTTCTATCTAAATTAGGTTTGGAATATGGAGAAGTAAATAGTTCTCTAGTAGCTGTATGACCGTCTGCATCAGGACTCTGTAGCGTCTCTATAGCGCCACTACTACCAACACCGGGATGAACAGGCTCCAAAAATGACTTTATAAAAAAAAAATGTTTTTTCTTGAGATAATGTAAAAGTTAAAGAACAAAGTATCATAATTGAACATATGAGTACATTAAAAAAAACACTTTAAATTATGGTTATTACCTTATATGTGTTAAGTTGTGAGATAAGGAGCTTGATCTTTCCTTTGACGTCAGGAGTTTGATCTAAATGATCGAAGAATATAGCAAGTTCCTTGTTATCTTTAATGATCTTTTTTTTTTATTAAGACCATCGGATCAAGGCATGAATAAAACCCCTCCTCATCGGCAGAATCATGATCAACATGGCCTGAAGATTACATATAATTTCAACAAAAACAATGTTATTTCAATAAAATTATATAAGCAAATAATAAAACAACATAAAATGAAAGTGGAAATTGATAATCGTTTACATGTTTTGTGGCTGGCCCTTTTCCATGATCATCCTACCACATTATAATATAATTAGAACCCCCAAATATTTAAAAGATTGTTAATGATAACAAAAAAACAATGTTAAAGATAGTATTTACAACAATGCTAAAGATAATAAAAAAAATATAATGCAATAAGTAGAGGTTTCTTAAAGAGGTGTTGCATAAGAACCTAGACACTATTTGTCAATGTTTCTATTCGATTCAAATGGTAACCCACCAATAAATCTTCCTCGGGAGCTATCTTTTTTATTGTGCATAGGACTACCCAATTCTCTTCACATCCCTCATATATGAAATTCAATTGTTTGTTTGTTGTCCCGAGTCATGTGTTGTTTAGAAACCCTACGATATTGTCGAAAGCTTTAGGCCTTCGATCAATATAGATAGTCGCTCCATTATTTTTATCCTTGTTTATTAGTTGTATATAATTTGCGGCGAGTGCATATCTCTGGATACTTCACATGTACCAAACCAGTCGCATCCAATCGTTATAATTGTAACATGGTCCGACATAGTCCATCAATTTAGTTACTGTATTGTATTTTACAATTATTCCATCAATGGAAAATAGCCCCAAGCCATGCAGGGAGGATGGTGCAATGCGATATGTCCTATTGTTGACAATGAAGTCAACATCTATAGGAGGTATTTCCTTAGGTACCCATTGTTTCACCAGATGCTTATACCTGAGTGGAACATCTATGTCTCCTATACTCTCATCATCATAAGAGCATGATCCTCCTTCGGCAAGAAAAAATTTCATGCGTATACAAAATTTTATTCTTACTTTTTCACCTCTGGTCATTGTTTTCTTATCATATCTACTATATGCAGTCGCATTTCCGGCCTCTATTTGTCCTAATATTTCCTCACTCGACGAAGAAATATCTGACAGGTACCTATTTGGTTGTACCTTCAATTGCATGTGCATGTATTATTAGTTAGTATTCCATCATCATATTCAAAGTTCTAAATAAAAAAATTATATCTTTAGTTTTGGATGCCCAATTAGACTAGGGTGAAATTACCAATATTAGTGGTCAACCACCTAATTTAATGTGATATCCCTCTTGATTTTGGACATATTAAGGATATATTAATGTGATAACACTAAGGACATGATAAATTTATCATATGGATCTAAGAAAAAAATAGTACTAAGGTTGTTGTTTGTTGGATTTGTGCAAATTAGAATTATTATAAGAAATGTCCATTGAAGATGAGGGTCAATGTTATGGAGTAAGAAATCCAACCATCAATTGGTGTGTTGTAAATCTTGGGTTCTTTAGTTATAAATATCTCTAAGGCAAGCCAAGAGTGGAACTATACAAATGTTACGTGTGTTCGATACAAGAGTAGAACTATACAAATATTAGTTTTGTTCAAGCCAAGATTAGAACTAGACAAATATTAGTTTTGTTTAATACAAGTTGAAGAATAACTTAGTTATGGTGATAAGAATAAGATAAGAATAACATTCTACATTGACCTTGTGTAAACCATTCCATTTGGTGTTTTTTGCACTAAGTGTAAAGAACAATGTTGGATAATTATAAGACGTAAGTTATGTATGAGCTATTTGTTACCACTTTATTACCTTTTATTTTAATTGTATCCATATTTTGTATTGATCAAATGGGGAATTAACCCAAAAATGATGTCATTAGACACAAACTCAATCCTAAGGCCAACTAAGGAGAAAAAACAACACATGCTAATTAATCTAGGAGTCAAGCATGCAAACAAACCTTCTCACAAAGAAGCGCTAGTTGGTGATGGATTCCAACATCGTGGAATTGATGCACGAAGGGGTTGAGTTTCAGTGGGTGGGAAAGTTATGTTGACAACATACTTAACGAACTAACGCCCTAGTGCAAGTTACCTCACTGAGTAGTGGGAAACCCTCCAAGGAATCCGAGTGAGTCTAGCCAATGTCGATCCCAGGTACAACACCACCTTCCCTGTCTTTTCACCTTTTGTAGGAAGTCTAAAAGATTGTGGACTCTATGGTACCACCTACTATACCAAAGAAGAGGGGGGACAATCGACAATTGACACCAAGACCAAGAAAGTAGGTTTTATTACTCTGAGGGCCCCAATGCGACCTTGTGATTGACCCTTGTGTTATAAGGGCTTCCCAAAGTCAGTGATATAGAAACTGGATTTCACATCCTAAATCAAGGCTTTATGGTTGTTTATAAGATTTGGAAATTTATTCTCACAATCCTATTCCGAATCTCTATAGCTAAGCTAACATGGGTTTGAAGAGCCCTAGAAAAGTTGCTAGATAAATTTTAATTAGTTATTGATTTTAGGTTGTTGTTACTCAAAGGAGTGGTCATGAAACTGATGGCATTTTGACTCAACTCTTTAAACCATGCAAGAGGAAAATGAAATGAAATAAATTCAACTTCGATGAAAACTATCTATGGGAAGGAGCAATAGGTTTTAACCAAAGAAAAAATTTATTGATAGATTACTATGTGTGAAGTACTGCAAAATGACCCAAATTTTAAAAATACCATGCAAATGTCATAGTTCACTTAGTACACCTATACAACATTGAATCAAATGTCATCATTTATAACATATTAAACTTTTATTATTATAGAGACCACCATACACATCTTGAATAATGATAAGGATCACGGGGGCTTCACCTTGTTGATACAACATCCATGCAACATACATCCCACATTTTCACGCAACTCCATCCATTCCTACATTATTCATCATCCAAATCCCATTGCTTGAAGAGGTGGAAGAAATATAAGGGGATGAATCTTATAGACCAAAAGACTCCCAATGGGGATGTGTGGTTCAATCCTAAATGGACCAATAATAAAGAAGGTTCTCTTTAATGGTTTTTTTTTTTTTTATGTTCAATATTAGTGCTCTAAGATACATTTTTACAGGGTTTAAGGCCTTCAATAAAACCTCCTTTGCAAGTTTGGCCAAAATCCTATTATTTTTCCTTAGAAATTTTTATGCATGCAGAGCTAAGAATGTAGTGAAGGGAAGTTCATATCTTTGCACGTTGCCCTTTTCATCTACAAGAAAAAGGATGAGGAAAGAATACCCGCAATTCTAACTCATCAATGCAATGATAAGATGACAGTTATCAGGAATTATAAAAACAAGAATAGTATGAACATAATATCCAAGTGCAAGTGAAAAATAGATAAGAAGATGAGAATCTGAACAAGTAATGGCAAAAGAAGCTTGTATTACTAATATGAAAATGAGAGGCTTGAGAGTACAATGTATGAAAGAGTCTCCAAAGTACAAACCTTTAGCACTCTTGCATCTATGAGCTTAAATAAGATTTACAAATTAGTTTAAAGATCCACAAAATATGGATCTAATAACCTTTTTTCCTATCTCAAATTTGAATTTGTGAGGTGGCTAGAAAAGACAGAAATTTCTGGAAATATTCTGATTAAAGATTGAACTATATCTCTCAAATAAAAACAGATTTTGGAAAAATGAGAGAGGTTTTTGAATAGGAGATTGTGCTTGTAAAAAAACTCTCTAAATTTCCAAAAATACCATTATATAGTATCAAAATCTGTCTCTAAATAAAGTGACTAAAATAGGAAAATCCAAATTTCCAAATCTAGTCATATTCCTACATTTTAGGATTTCATTCCTAGAATGTTTCTATTGATGAAATGAAGTTCCACCTACACTCATGGATGATATTTTATAATATATTTGGTTAATAGTCATCATATTCTCCTAAATACACTCTAGACAAGTTGAATTTTGACTTTTTACGAATTCTGGAAAAATTTTGCACTTTCGGCAGCTTACAACACATAAAAAATTGACCCTTAGCTGTCGAAAGCTGATTTTTGGCGTTTTTTACATTCAAAGTACAGAACACTTATTTATTGAAAAGACAAGTCTAAAAATCATATTAAAGACACTTAACTCGAAAATAAAATAAAAAACTTTCATCTAATGACCATCCTATCACCTAATGACAATAAATTGGAAAATTTATTTCAGGACCTAACACTATCTATATTGATTAAGATTACTATAGGTATTGGAATTTTATAGAGAATAGTGATTTATACAGATTTGTTGAGGTTTTAAAAGAGATTATAAGTGGAATAAAATAATATGACATGGATTTTGATCCACCCAACACTATCAAATGGGCAGTGCCCCTGATTAGCCAGGCAATAGTTATTCTAGATGCCAGTTTGGATTTACAATTAAATGTAGAGCCTTTGCTAAGATAAGAATGGATGATGTTTCAGAGCTTTCTATTATGCATGACCCAAACGAAATATTGACCATGTCATAAGTGGTTGCATAGGTGGAGAAACTCATCAAAACCAGCTCTTACTTATGTTTTTCTATCTATAATTGTGATCATTCTTAACAAATTAAATATTCTTGCTAAAAAAAATATTTTCCCTCAAAGGCAAAGCCAACTGGGGTGATTTTTTCTAAAATTCAAGTTCAATAAGCATCTCATCTATCTAAGAATCATGTTCTTACATGTGGCAATTACAGAGCCAATGCATGGAATCTTATAAACCCAAGGCAGGATGACCAACGTGAGACCTCTATGCCTTGTATTTGTCCCATGATCAACTTAATGATTATATACCGGAAGACGTTTTTCATCCCCAGAAGCTAACTCAGTTGATGTTATTAGAAAATTCTTTTGTCTGGACCAAAACCAACCATGGTTGGTGATTGAGAATCTCTACTTGTGTTTGGGAGAAAATCAATTGACTAGAAGTGTTTGCACTTATTATCTTACTCTCGCATCATCTCCAATTGTTTTAAGTTTGATGACTTATGCAAATGCACTGTGGCAATCCCATATTTAGTGCTTCTTAAGGAGTATTCTATTAAGGCTATGACAATTGCATATTTAGTGCTTCTTAAGGAATATTCTATGAAGTTTTAGATATACTCCTCAATTTGCAAAGAAATTATAGATCATAGATATTAAACGATGCATTGAATCTGGTTAGAATGACATTGTGACAAGAAAGTGTTAAAATTACACATTACCACCTCAATCTTGCTTGACAATGGCCCTCACTTCCTGGATGCAAATTTACTAGCAATGGACTAGAGGGGTTCTTCCTCATGTTGTGCTAGAAAAAAAATTTCCTATGAGGGAAAAAGCCTCATACAACTTCAAGTTGCAATGTCTGAATAAAATTTATCTAGGTTTCTCTTTGTATAAAAACTACGATTACTTATAATGATAATTTACCTTTTGGTTTGAAAAAACTGAAATTAAGCATATATTCTCCTAGAATGGAATTAATTATAATGGAATATATATATGTCAATGTTTCAGTATGGCAACTCAATAATTATTGGCCAAATTTATATCTCAGGACTATTGAGTCAAAAAGGTAGCTTAAGGTTTACATAATTGAATAAAATTGCAACCTTTTGCATTGAAAGTAGTTTCCACCTTAGAAAACATGCATTTGAGGGCTTAAGTAGTGTGTCTAGTTGCCAACTGACATGGAGGTGGAATTGTTCCACGTTACTCTACAAGACCAGATGAATTACATATTGTAGTTTTATTACAAATCTTGATATCCACTCGGGATATAATCAGATTCGCCTTAAAAAACAAGATATGCCAAAAACAACTTTAGAAATCATGAAATCATATATGAATTCCTAAAAATGTTGGTTGGTCTCATTAATTCTCCCTCTAATTTTTAGTGTCTTATGGATTATATTCTGAGGCATTTCCTTAGATTTATTTTTTCTTTGAAGACATTTTGACATACAAAAAGATTGTTGGTCACGGAAATCTACCTTTCCTTCTATCATTGCTAGGGCTAAGGTGCTCGACCTCTTTCTCCTCTTTCTGTACCCTCTTTCTCCTCTGTTCGCAACCTCTCTCTCCTGGTTTGTCTATGCCCTAGTATTTATCCTCTCTCTATAGCTTCTTTCTCCATCTATGGACGGTATGTTGTCACAGGGATATCACAACCCTCTTTAATGTTGCAGGGATATGTATCAATATTGGGCACAGGGATATGACATATGGTCGTGGGCGTGTAGGTATGTGGGGTTATGGAGGGCAGGGATGCGACCGGGGTATGGAGTGCACAGGGATGTGAGGGTATGGATTGCATGTATGCAAGGGTATGGATCGCGTGCCCAGGATATGCATACACAAATGGGGGCTTCGTTTTTGTTAAAGGGGTTTAAGGTTTTGTTTTTTATTTATTTTTTAATTTATATATATATATATATATATATATAGTGGGTCTAATGGTTAAGAACACGTGTTTTCTCCTAAGAGGTCACAAGTTCAAATCTAGAGGGAGGTAGGGTATGTATACTTCCATATACTTTACAAGTCAAATCACTGGGTGGAGGGGATCCCTTGTCCCACAAACAAGGGGGTTGCATACAACAATTTGGTGTTTATCTTGTTATTAGAGATAAATTTGAACAGGGGTTTCATTTATCTTGTTGATATTGACATCCTTTTGTATGAGATGGTCAATGAAAATGGTTAGTGCAAACTAGAAGGAAGATTGAAAAAATTATGGGTTAAAAACATTTGATCAATGTATTTTCATATAAGTTGCATATCAATACAAATTTAGTTGATTTACCAAAATAATCAATTTATGTATTTGAAAAAAATATATATAAATATTTTTATTCATCAAATTGAGTCTCATTTTTTAAATATCTCTACCTTTCATTAATCTTGGCGTACAGGATAACAATCACAAACTAAACCGAATTAAGACCCAAATTTATGTTTTTACCACTTATTAGTAATAGTTTTGTGTGCAAAGTGACCAAACGCTCTTATAAAAATCAGAGCAGGTTGGTGATTGTTGACTTGTTGCATGGAGGATCCATCCGTCTATCTCACCAGGAGTCGTTCATCAATATGTTGCGTGAAGAAGCCATCCATCAAACTCTGATTCATTGTGCATGGAGGAGGTCGTATCTTCAATATGCTGAAGATTTTTTAATGGGGAGCACTGCATTGAAGGATCGTTTTTACTGTTAAGTAGCTGAAGAATTTGATGTTCGCCCGAATTGCATGAGAGAGAAAGTCGCCTCTGGAGATTTGATTATTGAATTGTGATGCAGGAGCATTTCTCTAGCCATCCATGTGCCATCCAGCCAACCAACTTAGCATGCATGCATTTAATGGGAAGGAGAGGTGCAGCCCTCTCGGCTCAAATTTTGAATTTGATTCCAATGCCTTTAATGTTTGTAAGGCTATGGAGCCATAAAGTCATGCCTTTGAGCAGGTTGTAGATAAAAAGATAGCCTTTAATGGTTGTAAGGTTGAATCTAGATCCAATCTGGACTAGACAACCATTAATTGTAAATTCAATGTAATTGAATAGAGTAGGTAGCTTGGAGGGAAGAGCTCGAAGAACCCCCTCATGTAAAAGATATTTTAATCTTGTTTTGTGTTAGTAGAGAGAGAGTTTTAGAGCAGTTAGAATCTACATGAGAAGAGAAAATAGAGAAGGAGACAAGACTCTGTCAAATTCTAAGCTCAAGAACACCTTGTAAAGGAGCATTTCATATTAATATAAAGAGCATATTTTCCTACATGAGTTTATGTGTGTCTTTATGTGTACATGAATGTCTTCATGTGTTCTTTATATATGTTGTAGATGTATGTTAGGTATGCATTTGCAGGGACAGATAGGTTCTTCTATCTGTGGGTTCTTTGATTTCAGGTTTGGGGATCTTTGAGGCTTCATGCCAAGAGGGTGTGACAGAATATTGCAGGTTCTAAAGGCCAGTGCAGAGATGCACTTCTAAATTCTACGGGTTCAGACAGGGATGTGCCAGGAGGGTACACCAACTAAAGTCTTGGACTCAGGGGAGAATCCTCAAGTTTGTTGGACACCTTAGAGGTAGGACCGTGTAGAAGAGGGTACAAGACAGACAAAAATTCTAAGGAATTCTGTGAGAGATCTTCCAGGAGGGCATTTGAGCAGGTGCATAGAAGGCACAAAGAGGAGACATAATCTCTAAGGAGTTCTATAGAGATCTTCCAGGAGGGAATTGAGTAGATGCATGGGTTGCATCGAGGAAGGAGAACTCTATTTTGATTTGATTAAAAAAGACAAAATCACTGAGGGGTTTTTTGGAAGCTCTGCCAGAAGGTCATTTAACGTGTGCATAGAGTGCACAGGGGAACTCTTTCTTGAGTTCAGATAGAAGACCAAGCCACTGAGGACTCTGGAGAACTCTACCAGGAGGGCATTGAGGAGAGATCTATTCTTGAGTTCGGAGAAGAGAAGAAGTGTCACAGGAGGAAGACCTTCACAGGGTTGTTGAATACCCTATAGACTCAACAAGGAGTTGCTCAAGCAAGAGACTGCCAAGAGGGCATCAGATTCTTCATCTAATAGAGAGAAAAGGGTTAAGTCCCTTAAAGGTCTGAGCAACAGAGAAGCTCAGGATAGAAAACACGTTCATGTGTGTAGAGACCTTGTAGGAATCACAGTGGTCGAGAAACCTTTCAAGGTTTCAAAGAAGAGAAGCTTAGGAGGAAAAGTGCCTTTGAGCACAAGAGCAACAGCTAGAAGGAGTGCAGAGGTCAAAGAATCCTTTAAGGATTCAAAGATAACAAAGCTCAGGAGGGAGAGTGTTTTCATGCATAGAGTCATGTAAGTATCGTCGAGGCTGAAAGGAGACCCCTTGGAGGGTTTGAGTTCGAGGAAGCTCAAGAGGGAAGCATCTTCAAGAACGCGGACAGAAGTTGTGAGTAGAGGCTTCATAGTAGGGACAAAATTCGAGGCCTTTGATAAGTTGAATTCTTCCAAAGATCGAGTAGAAACAGAATCTCACAAGGGGGAGCACAGTTGTCGTCGGATCAGGCCAAGGACAAGATCTGGACCATTGAAGTTTCACGTCCAGGAAGCAGCAGGAGGAGAGCGCATAGGAGAAGAAGATATGAGCCATCATATCTTACACAGATCACCAACCGCCATCTGATCTGGGAGGAGATGCACGTGGGCTAACCTCGCATAAGCAGAGGAGAGGAATCATCAGAGTCTCGAAAGAATTGGGACCATCTATATCATAGGACACATGGTCGAGATCAGGAGCCATTGGGATTTTAGACACCGGGAGGTTGAAGGACCAAGAGTTGGTCACAGTAGGATTCGTGAAATCATGAATTATAAAGTCCTGAAAGGATTGTGACCGTCCAATAGGAGGACACGTGGAAATCAATCAATGTTTCAGGAAATCCCCAAAAGGAGGATTTCAGCATTTCGACTACCGGGAATACAAAGGGTAAGAATTCAGGATTCCTGACCCATGAGATCCCAAAAGAACGTGAGTTGTTGGATCAGGGGAGGCTATGAGCCATTGATCCCAGCCAGGAGTAGAAGACCGACATTTTGGGCTTTGGTACTTTGACATTTCGGATACCGAAAGTTCGAAGGGTCAGAAATTGGGACATCAAGACTCAGGAAGTCCTGAAACCCAAAACTACTTTTTGGGAAAGGATCACGGTCATGTTGGAGGCTGTGGGGAAGTTAAAGGACCTGTGGATCAAATGTTGAGGTTCTGATAGGGATCCAAAGGAGCCACTTTGGCTCAGAAGTGAATTCGTGAACAATCCTTAGACCGGGAGGTCGTGTAGAACCTGTTGAGTCAGGGGGTGCTGCGTCAAGTGGTATCAGAGCTTGACTCTGTTTGTATATTACAGATGAAGGAAGTAGGAGGAAGAAGAGTACTCTGATATGCATCAAGTGGTATCAGAGCTTGACTTTGTTTGTATATTGCAGATGGAGGAAGCAGGAGGAAGAAGAGTACTATGATACGCATCAAGTGGTATTAGAGTGAGATTTGACTTCTATAGGCGACAGAGGCAGCTTGCAGAAGAGAAACAGAGGAAAGAGTGTTGGAAACTCTATGGTGATTGTTTGTAGGTAGGTAGCAGTCAAGGAAAAATAGTCAAAAACACTGAAAAATAGGATGGAAGCACTGAGGATTGTAGAGTGACAGCAGCAGGTTTGCCAGGAGGGCAGATAGAAGGCAGCGAGATGGCTACTGAAGGCCATGTACACAATGGAAATAAGAACCACCGGACGTTGCGAGAGACAAAGAACTCACCGATATCAGAGCGAGGATGGAAATTCTGGCATTGCAGATATAGCATAATGCTAAGTCACGATGGGTGTATGAATGGAACATGAAGACAAAAGAAAAATGGTGAGTCAGGGAATTGGTGGCCAAAAGACAACAGAGGTTGTTAAAGGGATGGTTGAGGCATGATGAAAACCTCAACGGACTGGAGGAGGACATGGTTCAGGAATGTGAACCAGAAGCTGGGAGAAATCTCAATGATGAGGATGAACTAAGATCATCCAAAGATCTCAAAGACTTCCATGTGTGCAGAGACTACCAAGAGGGTAGAACAGAAATTCCCAATTGCCAAGAGGGAAATGAAATGAGGTCGCTGCGGGATTTCATAGACTATCAGGAGGACAGCGAAGGAATTTCACATTGCTAGGAGGGCAATGAGATGAGATCCAAGGATCTCATAGACTGCCAAAAAGGCAACAAAGAAATCCCATATTGCTAGGAGAGTGAGGGAGAGAAGATGAGCTCAGAGATAAGTTCACATCAGCAAGAGGAGCTGATAAAGGAGTATCAGAATAGTATTCTAATGATTGGAGGAATTCATATATTCCTACCAAGTAGCCCAATAGAGGCGAGAGTTTGTGTTGCCGAAGTAGCAACAACAGAAGAACAACCAGTTGTGACTATTGGAGAATTGGAGCAGATATTAGAGGTTGCCCAAGTGGAGGAAGATGAGTATTCTTAGGATTGGCTCAACATTTTCAGCTAGGAAGCTGAGAATACTGCAGCATTGGATCTTGCAGTAGAAGAAGAAGAAGCATATAGCATGAGTTTTGTTGATTTGTTTGAGCATATTCAATCCCTAGAGAGAAGGGTGATAGTGCAGGGCATGCACATCCAACAGGTGAAGTTGGAAGCAGATGCAGAAGAAACGTACCAACTCAAGGAGTCACTAGAAGGAGTTGGACTTGAGCCAACACAGGGAGAGATGGCAGAAGCAAAGTTGCCACAGGAAGAGGCTGAACAACAAGTCAGTCAAGAGAAGACTGCATAGTTGAAGTCTGCAGCAGAGTGGACACTTAGTGCCACAAAGGGAGAAATGACAGTCAAGTTGTCACAGGAAAATGCTGAGCAACAGCTCAGTAATGAGACTGTAGAATTGGAGTTTGTAGCGGAATGGAAACTCAATGCCACAAGAGATGGAGAATATGACATGGGAGATCATGATGATTTGCCCATTTGCATAAAGAAATTTCAGCAGAAGAGACTACATGAATAGATCCAGCCACTAGAGAAGCTGGACGAGATGATAGAGGACATCAAAAGGCTGATGTTGAAGTCATCACAAGAGACTGCCAACAAAGGGAAGTTGAGAAGAAGGGAGACAACAACAGTAGCAGAGCAGCAGAAGCAGCAACAGCAGCACAGAGGAGTAGAGAAACAACTCCAAAGAGTTGTTTGGGATTCAGGTGGATTTCAACAGCCAGGGTGGAGAGCTCATGAGTAGGATCTCATGAATTTTTCACAACAGAGGAGTATGATGCAGGAGCATCACTCCAGCTACCCATGCGCCAGCTAGCCAACCAACTTAGTGCACATTCAATGGGAAGGAGAGGCGCAGCCGTCTCGACTCAAATTTTGAATTTGATTTCAATGCCTTTAATGTTTGTAAGGCCGTGGAGCCATAAAGTTGTGACTTTGAGAAATTTGTATATAAAAATATAGCCTTTAATGGTTGTAAGTTTGAATCTAGATCTGATCTGGACTAGACAACCATTAATTGTAAATTCAATGTAATTGAATAGAGTGGGTATCTTGGAGGGAAGAGCTCGAAGAGCCCCCTCATGTAAAAGATATTTTGATCTTGTTTTGTGGTAGTAGAGAGAGAGTTTTAGACAAGTTAGAATCTGTGTGAGAAGAGAAGACAGAGAAGGAGATGAGACTCTGTCAAAGTCTGAGCTCAAGAATGCCTTGTAAAGGAGCATTTCATATTAATATAAAGAGCATATTTTCCTGCATGAGTTTATATGTGTCTTTATGTGTACATGAATGTCTTCATGTGTTCTTTATATATGTTGTACATGTATGTTAGGTATGCATTTGCAGGGACAGATAGGTTCTTCTATATTTGGGTTCTTTGATTTCAGGTTTGGGGATCTTTGAGGCTTCATGCCAAGAGGGTGTGATAGAATACTGCAGGTTCTGAAGGCCAGTGCAAAGATGCACTTATAAATTTTGCGGGTTCATATAGGGATGTGCCAGGAGGATACACCAGATGAATTCTTAGACTCAGGGGAGAATCATCAAGATTGTTGAACACCTTGGAGGTAGGACTGTGTAGAAGAGGGCACAGGATAGACATAAATTCTGACTAATTCTGTGAGAGCTCTTCCAGGAGGGAATTTGAGCAGGTGCATAGAAGGCATAGAGAGGAGACAAAATCTCTAAGGAGTTCTATAGATCTCTACCAGGATGGCATTGAGTAGATGCACGAGTTGCATTGAGGAAGGAGAACTTTTTTTTGGTTCGATTAAGGAAGACAGAATCACTGAGGGGTTATGTGGAAGATCTGCCAGGAGGGTATTTAGCATGTGGATAAAGTGCATAGGGGAACTCTTTCTTGAGTTCAGATAGAAGACCGAGCCACTGAGGACTCTAGAGAACTCTACTATGAGAGAATTAAGGAGAGCTCTATTCTTGAGTTTAGAGAAGAGAAGAAGTGTCACAGGAGGAAGACCTTCACAGGGTTATTGAATGCCCTGCAAACTCAGCAAGGAGTTGCTCAAGAAAGAGACTACCAAGAGGGCATCAGATTCTTCATCTGATGGAGAGAAAAGGTTTAAGTCCCTTAAAGGTATGAGCAACAGAGAATCTCGGGACAGACAACACCTTCATGTGTGTAGAGACCCTATAGGAATGACAGTGGTCGCGAAACCTTTCAAGGTTTCAGAGAAGAGAAGCTCGGGAGGAAGAGTGCCTTTGAGCACAAGAGCAAAAGTTGCAAGGAGTGCGGAGGTTGAAGAATAATTTAAGGATTCAAAGATAACAAAGCTCAGGAGGGAGAGGTGTTTTCGTGCACAGAATCCTACGATTATCGTCGAGGCTGAAAGGAGAACCCTTGGAGGGTTTGAGTTCGAGGAAGCTCAGGAGGGAAGCGTCTTCAAGAATGCAGACAGAAGCTATGAGTAGAGGATTCGTAGAAAGGAAAAAATCCAAGGCCTTTAATAAGTTGAATTCTTCCAAAGATCGGGTAGAAATAGAATATCACAAGGGGGAGCATAGTTGTCGTCGGATCAGGCCGAGGACAAGATCTGGACCATTGAAGTTTCACGTCCAGAAAGCACCAGCAGGAGAGCGCATAGGAGAAGAAGATATGAGCCATCAGATCTTGCACAGATCGTTGACCACCATCGGATCTGGGAGGAGATTCATGTGGGTTAACCTTGCATAAGTAGATGAGAGGACTTGTCAAAGTCCCAAAAGAATCGGGAGCATCCATATCAGAGGACGCGTGGCCAAGATCAGGAGCCATCAAGATTTCAGACACCGAGAGGTTGAAGGACCAAGATTTGGTCGCAACAAGATTCGTGAAATCACGAATTCTGAAGTCCCGAAAGGATCGTGACCGTCCAACAGGAGGACACATGGCAATCGATCAAGGTTTGAGTAAATCCCGAAAAGGAGGATTTTGACATTTTGGTTATCGGGAATGCAAAGGGTATGAATTTGGGATTCTTGACCCGCAAGATCCTAAAAGAACTTGAGCCATCGGCTTAGGGAAGGCTATGGGCCGTTGATCCCAGCCAGGAGCAGAAGACTGGAATTTTGGGCTTCAGTACTTTGGCATTTTGGATACCGGAAATTCAAAGGGTCAAGAATTGGGACATCAAGACTCAGAAAGTCCCGAAACCCGAAACTATTTTTCGGGAATGGATCACGATCATGTTGGAGGCTATGGGGAAGTTAAAGGACCTGTGGATCGAATGTTGAGGTTCTGATAGGGATCCAAAGGAGCCACTTTGGCTCAAAAGTGAATTCGTGAACGATCCTTAGACTGGGAGGTTGTGCAGAACCTGCTGAGGCAGGGGGTGTTGCGTCAAATTGTTGCCACCATTCACAAGGAATTTATTGCAAATTGTCACATATTCTAACTACCATATCTTAAGGGAGGGAGAATATTGTTGTTTTACCACCAATAGACCCTAAAAACTACTGTCAATAATCATTCATTGTCTTCTCTGGTGGTCATGTTCTATCCATATCACAGAATATTTGTTGTGCCAGATCGCAGGAGATTCCCTATCAAGAAAGAGGAATAAGATCATGTTGTGATCTGTTGTAAGATTAGGATTTTATCACATCATCTCAAACCTTCAATGAGTTATAACCACTTGTGAATTTAAAGGAGCATAAATTTGGGTCATAATACACCTACCTAAATCCATCATCCCTCAAGTCAACATTGTGGGCCAAAATAAATGAACTTCACATCATTATCTCTTTAAGACATCCTGAAAGATAATCATATCTCCATACACGACCAAGACAAGTGAATCACATATATCAAATTCATAAAGATACAAATATGCACAAGCCACATACATCCTAAAATACCAATCTCATGGTATAGGTAACAACCCACATAATGTGATGAACATCATATGAAAATGATAATATCTCTCATGAACCTCAAAACCTATGGCAAGTAAAAAACATGAACTAGGTCAATTCCATAGTTTTTACAAAATATTTATGCAAGATTAACATCATGGTCAACACTCTTTATCTAATATAATTTAGCAACCTTGGCCCTATAGTGTATAACACTAGCATCGGTTGTAATCTTAGAATTATTCACTAATTCCACAATAGGTTTTGGACCTGTCTCTATGGCATCCTACCATGAATTATATGCACATGCCTCCTTAATTATAGAATGATAGTATAGCTTCTCACTAGAATTTACAAGTGCTACAAGATCAACATGTAACTCATAAAGACCACCTTCTCTCACCCCTCTATCAAAAGTCCTCAGACTAGATAAACTATAATCATCGATGGTGCAATGTTGTCCCTCAAATGCAACTCTCCAATGTACATATATCATACAACAAACTGAAAGAATATTCTTCTTCAAACCAAGAACCAATAGAACATCAGTCAATAACATCACCTCAAGGCATCTAGAATGAAATCGAGCCAAGTACTCCTCTCACAGGATAATTAGCATAATCACCAAGTGTTGGGTATAAATTGCAACAATGGTGTACAAAATGTACTAATCTAATGGTTATGAATTAGATCCTGACAAAAATGAAAGTAGAAAATGAAAAACATATCCTAAATATGATTCACAAAGATTCAAACCCTAGTATATTCATGTGACAAGAAAGAAAACCAAGAAATTACAACAATAGGCATGAAAAAATAGTTTGAAATAATGTAAAGAATGTCTCCATAATGAATAGAAAGATCAAAGATATCACCTAGGGAGTAGAATTTTTTAATATGTGGCTCCAAAGCCTCCTTATTGGGAGGGTCCACGAATTCCTTGGTGTGTATATATCCCCTCCTTGGTTGAGTGATCAAAACACAGAAAACAATATCAACAGGAAGGAGTCCTGAAGATATCTAGTGTTGTTTTGGATGCATGTACCTACTATGGATGGATGGATGGATGGAATGAACTTAGGCCTTTATTTATAGGAAAAGTAGTGGTTAAACACCCTTGACATGGTCATAAACTAGTTGTTAAATATGACAAAATCAAGGCTAGGAATATTAGCTAGAGTTTAGAAATTTCCATTGATAACTACTTTCCCTTTCTGAAAAATTTGGGCTAGGAACAATCAAAATTGTGATTTTGATGGGTCAGTGTAGCTTTTAGGGGTGCCTTCCCCATGATGACACACATTTTAGGGATATTATTTGCGCTAGCTTTAATGGGTCAAAATTAGGATATTTCCTAGTGACTTATAGAGGTCTAGTGGAGGTGGGAAGTGAGGTGAAATGGATTGTAAACATGTTGATAATGGTATATTTCAACAAAACCTTGTGGAAATGTCACAATTGGGTATTTTTTAGGTGATAACATACTTCCCCATGATGTGTGAGGTTAGGAGGAAATTGTATCACCAAAATACATCACAATTTTATTTGAAATGCTCAGAGAGGACTAAGGGGGGAGAGAAGTGTCCAAGGAAGGAGGACCACATGTGGATGAACCATAGAGTACCACCTATCAACAACAAATTCCAAAGGTGATAGGTGTACAAGATCCCAATAGGGACAATTTAGGAATATCCATACTCATTAAGAAATATCATAAAAAAGATACAATGGTATGTGTGGAATAAGGGAGCCAAGTGAATGAGACAAAATAGGTTCTCAATATAGTACAGCATGGGGATGGAAAATACATGCCAAATTATAATATAGTGATATGAAAAATCATGCATATAAATTTCTATAACAATGGGGTCAGGTCCAACATAGAAGCATCATGACTGCAAATAATATGGATACATAGGAATTGATTCCATACCCCAAGGAGGAGGGGGGAGGAATAAACCTGAGAAGCCCCGATGAACATGAAACAACCTGAGAAGCCCCACTAAACAGGAAAGGGGCTCCAAAGATTTCAAATGAGCCAAACATTTGTCTCTCTTGCGACGATATCAAATGATGCTTGGATTCATTTCATATTTGGTTTATCAACTTGAAATATCAATTTGATACTTTGCAAGCTAGTTGTACCTTCAGTCAAATACAAATATGAAACTTGGAATCATTAACATATCTACTAGAACATATGAAAAATAGATTTTATGGTTTCCATGATGAACTGATGATGTAAGAAAGTGGGTGTGTCAGTCAAATTTGAGTCTAGAAACCCTCTCATATCGTTAAGGCATGTGAATAGTCTATCCAGGTCAAATTTCAATGCATATAGATACAGTTTGAAAACATTTCAACACTGACCCCATTCACATGTCATTGTTGCCCGCCTCTAGTATCTTGATGGTGTTGATTAAGAAATCAACGAAAAAGAGGGATTTTTCATCACAACTATGATGCAGATACATTGTATATACATTAATGTAGAACCTAAAAGAAAAATGAAGAAAGAATGACAAACACCTAAAACTTGCATCTGTTAGTGTATATATTACATGTGAAGGAAGATATAAACATCAAAGAAATCTAGGTATATATTACATGTGAAGGAAGATATGGTAGAGTGATGCTCTACCATTTCAATCTCGTGAACCATTTCACAGGTAGACGTCCTTTGAATATTCCCTTATACCTCCATATAATTTTGACAAAAATGGCACACCAAGTCTAGGCCAAACCTATCAAGGTGCACAACAGGATTTTCCATCATAGCCTTATCAAACTCATAGTGCTTGAAGAATCACAGAGGAGGGATAAGAATTGGGAGCATTTTCTCTTCTGGGGTGAATTTGAACCAGAACCACAGCCTAAGGACAAAAAGAAGACTTCATCCAATAAATCTTCAACACCCCAGAGTAGTAAAAGGAAAATAAGAGCCATTTCCCCAGTGATTACAGAGGAGCTAGCCTCTTCTTCTAAGTCTAAGAGATCCAAAAAGAAGCTTGATTTCAACCAAGCTACAGAAGGGAAAATTGGTGCCTCTGATAAAAATGTCTTGAACCTACCTTATACAGATTCAGAGGAGGAGATAGATATTAAGAAGAAGAGGTGTTTGAGCAAGAATCTCTTGAAGAAATAGCACCTAGAGTCTAAATTTATGAGCATGAAGCCCCTAATTTTCAAGCTCCTGAAGAAGAACCTTTCTCGCCTAAAGCTCAAGATCTAGAGGCCACTGAAGCATTAACAAGAAAACACAATAAGTCTACATAAAAGAAGATAAAAAATCTTAAGGAAGAAGTCATGGAGATGAGGTTACTGGAAAATTTGGTCAAATCCCAAAATGAGACCATCACAAGGACTTCATCAGAGGTAAGAGACTATTTTCAAAGACTAGCTAAAATGCATGTTAAATTGGAAAATAAGAACAAAAGGCTACTTGAAGAAAACAAGAAGTTGCACAAGGTAGCTAGACGTTTGAAGATGAAACTAATGCTCAAATATTCAAAGCCTATAGCTCATCTAGGCCTGGAGAATCTAGCAGAGGCTACAAATAACTTGAATGAGTAACCTTGAAGTTTGAAAGACTGGAGGAATTTAAATTTTGAAGTTTTGATGAAGATACTTAATTGGCCTTCCTCTTGGATCATATCTAACAACAAATGACCAATTCCTTTCACCTGGAACATTTGAGTAAAACACTTGTTCACATTGGATTGGAAAAACATAGTGATCATGTCCTCTTTCAAATATCATTGTTTTAATCATTGGAAATTTGTTGGCATGTTGAATAACAGTTATTTCCTCATCGCGTTCATGCATTCGTAACCTATACCATTTGACATCGAACAAAACTAATTTGAAGGAATTAAAGTCACACTCAAGTATATCATTTAAATACCCATAGTATCTATTTTAAGATTCTCGAGGATGTCTGTCACTCATAGAGGAAACATTAGTGACCTAGAATACTGCAGTTATCCCACTATTAGAAGTTTTCCTGGTTTCATCCAATTGTTTGATACAAAATTTACAACCATTGCACCACATAGCCTTGTGGTGTTTCAATTGTAATATGTCAGATATGTAAAATATGCATTGTCAATTAATAAATTAACATATATTTATATAACTTCGAAAGTATCTGAAAAATACAGTACACATGTAGTCACATTAATATAATATAAAATAACTGAATAAAATCGGTGAATTTGCTTACCTATCCATCTTTAAAACCATATGCTAAATCAATTCCCTCTACATAACATTGGCATCTCCATTACGACGAGCTTCTCTAACCAATTCAGATAGTCATTGCCATGATAACCTACCTCCATTATGTTGTTTACATCTTTCAATCCATACATTCATCTAGTCAATATTATTTGCAATGTATAAATGCAGTGCATCCCACTCTTGAGAAACTGAATCAAAAAAACATAATTCACCATTATTAAATATTAGTTATAACGTACAATATGCAGGAATTATAAATATTAATAATTTATGAAATAAATTATATTAATATATTAATGAGTATGATCATATACACAAAAAACAAAACTTTATATGTATTATTAATATAAATTTTCACTATTATTAATATATTACCTCTCATTTTTTTCATCCTACCTTGCCCCAATAAATGCTCCCGATCTTAAAAAAATTTGATGGAGTTCACATCCCAAATGCGATCCACTACATGTATAGTTGGCGCTGCTAATTTAGGAAGATACTGACTAATATACACCATGGATTGATATACCATATATCCCTCCACCATAGAACCCTCAGGACATTCTCTTTGTCTAACCAACGACTTCAATGATTTCAAGTGCCTCTCCACCATCCACATTGACCTTGTGTGAACAGGTCCACAAATTTCAATCTCCTCAACTTGGTGTATGAGGTAGTTTTCTTGTGCATTGAAAAATGTAGGAAGTATATACTTTTTCATTTCACACATTAGACGAGGAATTTCTCTCTTCCAATACTTTATATCATCTTCATGGATTTGTTTCAATGAAAACCATCTACATGAGATCATGACACAGTAAAATAACATGTTTCAACATAACATAATATAATATATTACATTACAAGTAAAACATGTGTCATTAAATACAACGATTAATTTGAAAGAACATTTTTCATATAAATCACAACTACTTACCTCATGTATTTTCCAAGATCATATATAACTTGTTTGACATTGACGTGAAATTTGTTTGGGAGAGATAGTGGTAGAACATACTGTAACAACAAAATGAATCGTTATTTTTTTCGACCAAACTAGACAAGAAAAAATAAAAATAAATAAAAGATCTATAAGGCCAATATATATAAATATGTATACTAAAATTATTTCCTTAATGAAGGTATGCCAATCATGTGTTTTTACCCCCACCAAATTCACTTTTCTTCGTTAAGATATTTTTTATGTTTGAAGAAAAACCCGTGGGAAATTTAATTCTTTGAGTGACCTATTTTACATCATTGCTTTGTTGCTCTGTTAATAACCATGGAAGGTTATTTTGGTCTAGTAATCCATCTGATCTATTTGAATATCGGATCACACTTCGCATTGCATGATTGGCTTCTTGAATGTTAGTAAAATTTTTGACAATTTTTTCTTTGTCCCTCCTACGATCTATGACTCGCCATAACGTTCCAGTCACATTCTTCTCGATATGCATTGTATCAAACAAATGATCTATTTTTATCTCCTCATAGTAGGTCAACCTCATGAATTGAGTGGGATAACATTTCATTCCTCGTGGAAGTCGATTATTAATACCTTCATGATGGTTGCGGCCTTCATGAAGCATAAAAGAAATAACAAAAATAATTATCGAATACGGTAAAATAAATTCAATGATTAAAATAAGCATTCAAAACATTACATGATCTACGATACATTGTGAAATTGGGTACCTTGGCGATTTCTATTATATTCAAACCTCCATATGTGAGGTGTCATTCTTAGTTGTTTTAAGACAGTCTCTTCTTTCCCATTGAAAAGATGTTTTTCAGTAGTACGATACCTCATGTACGTTTTAAACCTGCGAAGTAAATAAATGCATATAGATTCTTAAGCAAGACAAAAATTAATCAATGGCTCATACACAGAGTACACATAGATTTTATATCGAAAACCCTCAACTGGGAAAACCTTTCTTATATTCATTATATCGAATTTAACCATTCACCATACAATATATACAATGTTTTTAGGTATTCCATAGATACCAAAACCCTAATCCTTTAATCCAGGATTAATTTACAAATTCAATAAAAATAGCAAAAACTGCCCCCCAAAAAAATTCAGGGCACTACCCTGGGCTATCGCCCATTGTCGAACGCTACGTGTAACCAAGGGGGGCATACCTGCCCCCCCCCCAGGACCCCCCTAGTGAGAGGGATCGTTAGACGCAGTTGTTGTATCTGACGCGCCCACACACAAACATGCAAAGAATATAATGCTTACCCAACATTCTCCCACTTGTTTCTTTCTTTGCATCCATGGGTCTAGGGGATTATATAGTCAACAATCCAGGGTAGAAATGCCCATTTTTTCTCTACACTAGGAGAACTTTTCTGTGCTCACAAACTTTGTCAATGAATCTGCAGCATTCTACAAAGTGTCAACCTTTTCCAGCAATACCTTCTTTTTCTCAACCATGTCTCTCACAAAGTGATACTGAACATCAATATGCTTTGTCTTCGAATGATAAGATGGGTTCTTTTCCAGGAATATTGCACTCTAACTTTCACAATCTAATCTCACTTCTTGTTGTACCAACCCAATACCTGAACACAATCTTTGTAACCATACTACTTCCTTGCTTGCATAAGTCACTACCATGTATTCAGCTTATGTAGTTGAGAGTGCCACTACAGCCTGTCTTTTTCTCATCCAACTGATTGCTCCTCCAAATAGATTAAACACATACCCACTTGTAGATCTTCTACAATTTAGATCTCCTGCCTAGTCTACATCAACAAAGCCATGTATGTCCACTACTCTGTCTAATCCTGGTCTTCCTTGGTAGCACAATCCATAACTGGTGGTGCCATGAAGATACCTGAAGACCCTGTTTATTATTGTCTAATGCACCTTCCCTGGTTTTGACATATACCTGCTCAAAACTCCCACTATATGTGCAATGTCTGGTCTAGTACAAACCATTGCATACATCAAACTACCAACTGCACTGGCATATGGAACATGGAACATGTCATCTTCTTCTTCCTGTGTCTTGGGACACTAATCTATAGATAACTTTACACCTATAGGAACAAGAACCTTGACCGGTTTACTTCCATTCATATTAAACCTATGCAATATCGTCTCAACATATTTTCTTTGATTCAACTAGAGTTTCTTGTTTGCACGATCTCTTTTAATCTCCATTCCTAGAATGAAGTTAGCAGCAACGAGATCCTTCATGTCAAATTTGGAGGATAGTTGCAATTTCACCTCCTTGATAACATCCATGTTATTTCCTACCAACAACATGTCATCAACATACAACACTACATAAATGAAGTGATTACCAACCTTTGGAATATACACAGTGATCAGCCCTACTTATTACAAATCCCAATCCAAGGATGTATGTGTCAAACTTTTGGTACCACGTCCTAGGTGATTGCTTCAGACCGTATAGTGACTTCTTTAGCTTACAGACCAGCTCTTTCTTTCCCTTCACTACAAAGCCTTCTGGCTACTTCATGTAGATTTCTTCTTCCAGATCCCCATGTAGGAATGTTGTCTTCACATCCATTTTTTCCACTTCAAGATCAAAAGCAACAGCAATAGATAAAAGAAATCTAATAGAAGTTAACTTAGCAAAAGGAGAAAAAATCTCACCAAAGTCAATTCCCTCTACCTGGGAATAACATTTTGCTACTAACTAAGCTTTGTATTTCTCCACTTTACCTTGTGCATTAAACTTCTTCTTGAACAACCATTTGCTACCAACCAATTTTCTTCTAGCTGGAAGCTCAACTATATCCCATGCCTCATTCTTATCCAAGGCATCCATTTCTTCAACCATGGCCTTCTTCCAGAGTTTACTATCCTTTGAATTCACTGCTTCCCTGATAGTTCTGGGATCATCATCAGTAATAGATAAAGAAAAATTGGAACAAAAATCAGGTGGACCATACCTTTCTGGTTGCCTTATATCTCTCACTGATCTCCTCAATACTGGGGTATGAGTTTCTTCTTCTTCTTCTTCTTCTTCTTCTTCTTCTTCTTCTTCTGCTTCCTTTGCTTCCTCTTCTTCAAATGATTCAAATTTTGCATCATCCAACTCAAGCTCTATTTTCTCAAGTTCGTCTTGCATTGGTGGGAATTCCTGTTTGGAGACATCTTTTACCTCTCTGAAAAAAACATCTTGACTATAAACAGTTTTCTTGGTTTCTGGGTTCCAAAGCTTATAACCTTTCACACCATCTTTATAACCAATAAAGATACACTTTTCATCTTTATTATCCAACTTACTCCTATTTTCCTTTGGAACATGTACATAAGCATCACAACCAAACACTCTAAGATGCTGAAGAGAGGGTTTATTTCCAAACCATACCTCATGTGGAGTTTTATCATCCAACACTGATGAAGGTGATCAATTGACTACGTAACATGTTGTATTGTTAGTGTCCGCACCTACCGATTAGTTCGATAACAAAATTTTGTTATCGGACTTACACCCTGGTGCAAGCTCCCACACATAATCGTGGGTATACCCTCCAAGGAGCCCGAGTGAGTTTGGCCAACGTCGATTCCAAGTACCATGAAGACTTTCCCCTTCACAGTCACCTTGTGTAAGACCCTAGAAAGATAGGTTGCTAAGGTTACTGCTGACAACAATAAAGCCTCGGGGGACAGTCGACAGTCCGATCCACACACAAGGGCAGGGTATCTAGCTCGAAATCAACTCAAAAGGATTCCACTCATCATTGTGGGTATACCTCCGAGTGACCTCCGTAATACGTGCAATCTCTACACCGATATCAACAAAGCAGGGTGAGTAACTCTGTCAATATCAATGCGACCTCGTGTTTGAACCTTGTGTCAGAAGGGCTTCCCAGGACAATATGTTGTAAATGGAATTTGACACTCCTTAACACAAGATGCTATTGTGTGTTTTGTTCTTTGGAGAGTGTATCTCTCTACCTATTCCAAAGTGCTAGCCTAGCTAAATTTTGGTGTAATAGAGCCCTAGAAAAGAGTTACTAGTTAAATTTTACGATTGCGTAGTGTTATTAAGAGTTGTTGTTACTCAAAGGAAGCGGGGATGAAACTTTTGTTGTATAAGAATTTGACCCAACGATGCATGGATAAGAATGAAATATAGCAATTTTCATTCAATGAATCCTATGTACAGGAGGGAAAGAGAAGTTTCATGATCAACCTTAAACTACAATACACAATATCCTTTAAAATGCAATTGCAACAAATCAGGCATCAATAACAATTCTCTATTGTTTCTTTTTCAATAATTTCAACAATTGATTTTGAATACTTTTGAAAACGAAAATGATTTTGAAAGAAAAACGTTCATTCAATTTTCAAAAAGGACCTACACCATGATGGTGAGAGTGAAGAAAACCAAAAGCTAATGAACAAGCAATAGATAAAAACCCAAACCAATCTTTCAATGGAAACAAAAAATAACAAGCAGATCAAACTAGTCTTTTCGGTTGCATGAGAAAAAGGATCTTTCAAATAATAAGCAAATGATAAAGAAAAAGAAGCTCAACTTTCAATCAATCGTTGGTTCTTAACCAAAACAAGCACACTCAGATTCCAAAATCAGAGAGTATATCTTTGCCGAGAAAAGTCAAGAAATGAAAGTCAAGAAAAATGGACAAGAAGAGTCTTGATTTCCTAAGACTGTTCATGCACAAGAAAAAAGACAAGAAAACATCAACCAAATGGTCCAAGAAGCTCTTATTAGGCACCTATATTGATCTAGGCAATTGATCATGCAAAAGTCTTAAAGCCAAAATTTTGAAAAAAAGGGTTTGCAGGCTAAGAGTATTACACAATGCGAGAATGGGTCATTCTTGCAGGCCAGCTTTGAGAAGAGTGCGAGAACCTCACACTGAACCTAAAAGCAGGGTGCGAACTCAGTATATTCTCATAGGACAATATGGAGTGCAGTGCGAGAATGTCTAAAACTAATCTAATTTTTGGAAAAAGACACAAAATTTGAAGAGGCCTCTGGACCCAGAGGGTCTATCAGGGTATCTTGAAGACTCAAAGATTGATATGAATGGAGAAAGGTAAGGCAAGAGTAAATGGCCAAGGAAAAATACCAAAAACCACAAAGAAAATGGGTTCAATCCCCAGTGGAGTTGCCAATTTTATCCTTCTTTAATTATGATTCTCGTACTGGCAACATACTGTTCATCGCTAAAACCCCACTGGGTTATGAGAACGTCTGTGTGGGCCTTCTCAAAGACTCTTCATTAATGGGTACTTTCCCTATTCCACCGCCCAATGTTCCACGCTTGTCTGTTGCTTTAATCAACATGATCTCCACCTCGATTCACAAACTTCCTGTGTCTCAGAACCCATGGATAGTACCTAAACCTGGAGATTATCTTCATTACAGCGATGAAATCTCATTAAGTCCAGTTGAATTCGCCTATCATGCCATTCAATCGGCAACCCCTTCTACCCCCTCTCTTAGTGAGTTATCTCCAAATCCTTTCCATGTCAATTTTCCCACTAATGAGATGATCATGTTTGTCATGGAAGACACCCCTTGGGACAATGGACATCATCGTTCCATCCTCTTTCTGGAGAAACATACCATTGAGAACTACCAATGGATATCGACCCCGTCAACCATTGTTGTCATCTCAACCGTTTTCGAATTCGCACACGATGTGTTTTCTGAAGGGAACTTAAGCAATATCTCGCCCACTATTCCCCTCGACATATCCGTCAAACCTGGAATCGTCGAAAATGTCCATATCGGAGCTTCGTGTTCCCCTGACGAAATAGTCACCTATACATCCCTTTTCAAAGAGTTTCGTGACATCTTCGCCTGGAGCTATGAAGAAATGCTAGGTATCGACCCTGAGATTGTGATACATGAGATCAAGACATACCCTGATGTTAAACCCGTCTAGCAACGCCTTCGTCCAGTTCACCCACGTAAAGCGGCTGCTATCAAGCTCGAAATCGAGAAACTTCTTAAAGTCGGCTTTATTTATCCGGTGGCTCTCACTGACTGGGTTTCCAATCTTGTCCCGATCGACAAGAAACAAGGCACAATTCCTGTATGTGTTGATTATAGGGATATCAACAAAGCTTGTCCCAAAGACAACTTTCCTACCCCCTTCATCGATCAGATTATTGACGATTGCGCCGGAAGTGAAATATTCTCTCTGATGGATGGTTTCTCTAGGTATAATCAAATCAACATTGTTCCCAAGGATCAACATAAGACTTCTTTTATTTGTCCTTGGGGTACTTTTTCCTATCGGAAACTTCCTTTTGGTCTCAAGAACGTTGGCTCCACTTTTCAACACGCTATGTCTTATGCTTTCCATGATATCAAGCACATCGTTCAACCATATCTGGACGATTTACCCACTCACTCAATGCGACAAGTCGATCACCCAACCCACCTCTGCGCCATTTTTGTCCGTTGTTGGTTCTACCGTATATGTTTGAATCCTCATAAGTGTGATTTCTGCATGGAATCCGACCGCCTTCTAGGTTTTATCGTTTCACGTCAAGGGATCCAAGTGGATCCTTTAAAGGTTGAGGTGATCCTTAATATCCCTCCTCCTTCTACACTTCGCCAGTTACAAAGTTTGCAGGGGAAAGAAAACTTTCTTCATCGTTTTATTCCAAATTATGCTGAGATAACTCATGGATTTACGCGGCTCCTCAAAAAGGGATCTGAGTTCGTATGGGATACCACCGTCAACAATTCTTTCGAAGATTTGAAATTATCCCTAACGCTTGCTCTGCTTCTCTTTCCCCCCGATTACAGTCGTGATTATTTCCTCTACCTTGTTGCCTCGGATTACACCATTGGTATGGTTCTCATTCAAGAGGATGATGCTAACGACGAACATGTTATTTACTACTTGAGTCAAAGTCTAACGTCTACTAAAATCAAGTATTTACATGTCGAAAAACTGGCCTTGGCAGCCGTCCAAGCCGTCCAATGCTTCCGGCACTATATCCTCTCGCGCAAGACTACAATGATTTCTAACTACAACCCTATGCAACACATTCTCACACGTCAATTGCTAGGGGGAAAATACCCCAAATGGATTGTGATACTCCAGGAGTTTGACTTGGAATTTGAACACACCAAGTCTAAGAAGTACTTAGTGTTCGCTGAGTTGATATGCGACTTTCCCTATTATGAAATGGAAAATGTAGCAGCTGATTCATTACCTGATGAATCCCTTTTCCTCATCAGCATTGGTGATCTTTGGTATGGTGATATCATTATATATCTCCAAACCCAGACTTTCCGGTTGACTTTGTCCAGTACTGACTGACGTCGAATATTCTACCAAGCTCGTCAATATATTATCCTCAGGGATACTCTTTATCATCGGGGGATTGACTCCATTTTTCGACGCTGCCTCACATTCGATGAGGCCGAGAGAGCTCTGAATGACTGCCATTCTGGAGCCTGTGGTGTTCATATGTCTGGGTATGCTACTGCCCAGAAGATCTTACAAGCAGGGTATTTTTGGCCTTCTTTATTTAACGACTGCATCATCGCCATTCAAAAATTCCATGCTTGCCAGACCTATAATAACAAGATACGGTCACATCCCACTCCTCTTTACCTTGTGGTCTCCATTGGTCCCTTTGCGAAATAGGGCATCGATTTCAAGACATGTCACCCCCACTCGGCCGGGGGGCATGGATACATTATTGTAGCCATCGATTACTTTACAAAATGGACTGAGGCGATGCCGACATTTGAAAACACTAGAAAGACTGCATCATTATTCATTTTTAATCACATCATAGCTCATTTTGGTGTTCCCCAACCTATCGTCACTGATCACGATAGCCACTTTAGAAACTTCATGATGTCCGAACTTACTGAAAAGTTGGGTCTTTGCCATGAAAACTCAACGCCCTATTACCCACAAGCCAACGGCCAAGTCGAAGCAATTAACAAAGTTCTCATAACTATGCTCCGATGAATGATAGGGATTCACAAAACAAGTTGGCACACAATGTTGTTTTCGGCATTGTGCACTTACCGGACATCTTTCAAGTCCGCTACTGGGTTTACAGCTTTCTGGATAGTCTATGGTTTGGAAGCCATTCTCCCGATTGAATGCGAGATACCCTCTTTAAAACTATTTGTTGAACTCCTACCAAACACTTCTACTGAGGAAGAACGTCTATTGTATCTTATGCGAT
Organism: Picea engelmannii; assembly: GCA_009831015.1. Lineage (NCBI taxonomy): Eukaryota > Viridiplantae > Streptophyta > Pinopsida > Pinales > Pinaceae > Picea > Picea engelmannii. The sequence continues at coordinate 59,599 of ML788758.1, read as the reverse complement.
TAGACGAAACTCGACGTGATGCTACTCTAGTCATAGAAGATCAGAAAAAACGTGTCAAGGCCCAATATGACAAACACGTCAAACCTCGCGTTTTCTCCAAAGGAGATCTCGTTCTCCTCTATGAACAAGATCAATATATGCTAGGAGATGGAAAATTCGAAGCCATGTGGCAAGGTCCTTATATCGTTCAACAAGTTTTGGAAAAAGGAGCTTATGAGTTAGTAGATTACGATGGTAACCCTTTGAGTGAACCTAGGAATGGGTTGTACTTGAAGAAGTACTATGCATAAAATCATTTGTGCATGAGTACTTCTATTTTTATTGTATCATACTTGTTATGTGTTACCATAGCTTGCTTTTGTCGTTATCTGGTCTCTGCCCTTATGTGACGTTGTGTTTGATTTCCAGATGTCAGAGTCTTCGCTACCCTATATTGGCTTTGCTGATGGCGCTAGCCATAGTACCCAGAACCTTGCTTCTGCTGCATGGGCAATTTACGCCCCTACAAATGAACTTGTCTCCTTACAAGGTGTGTGTCTCAGCCGTGAGACCAACAATATTGCAGATTATAGCTCTGTTATCGAATTGTTGATTGATGCTATCTCACTCGGAATCCATCATTTGGTTGTGCGACTCAATTCGCAGCTTGTAGTACTACAATTAAGTAATGTCTATATTATTCGAAGTCCTACTTTGTTACGGGTGTATTTACGAATTCGCCTCTTGGAACGTTATTTTGATTATATTGAATATCAACATATTCCTAGATGTCTAAATACATTAACTGATGCATTGGATAACTATGTATTAGACAGACATTTGGATCATTTATAAATCAATCACATCAATTTTCACACAACACAAGATAAACCGGTAGAAGCCGTCTGTATATATAACGATCAAAAGAGTTTTTTACAAAAAAAATATGTCCGAGGACCAAAATGTCAAAATCTGAAGCTCATATCTTCTATAAAATGACGTCATGGATGATGTTCAAGGTAACACACGACTGCCCGAGCAACCCTATGGAGAAGTCGACCAATGGACTCTGACACTCCTACTGTATGACGTTGATAGCATCGTGGAACCTCTCAAAGAGGCATGTCTGGAATATCTGTTGTCAAACCCTCTAGGTTTTGTTCCACTGCTTGATAATCCTCGACGTCCCATTGTGGCACTGGAACTACCTCTCCTCATCGTTGAATGGGAGAAGTACCAAGAGGTCGGTAAGGTCCCACATCTGTGTCATCAACAACAAATTTTGTATTTAGTCTTTGGACGAACATATAAAAAACATTTTCATATGATAAAATTCACAAAAACATTTAAAAAGAAAAATGTGTACTTCTTACCAAGTTCCCCCCACTGAGCACCCTCGGACAGGACCAAGTATGGATCTCCTCAGAAATCCAACCCATCATAAGCATAATCGTCGACCATCAGCATCTGTGGTCGCAACCAGTTGAATAAGGTATCATCATACTTGATAATCGGTCCCACTACGTGTTGGGCCATGAGTTGACACCATCTCAACATTCTTGGATCGGTGGGAGCTAGCAAATTCCACTCAACCTACAGCCTCAGTAACGGAACCCTCTCGAGAAAGAAGGACACCAACAAAGATCCATACCTGAATTGTTTCAGGTCACCTCGTCTGCATTTGGTCAACTACTTTTTCATGCTACGAAGCACAACATATGCCCAGTTAAAAACCCGAGGCTCATTACGCTCTATGGCATACTGAAAGTAACTCTGGAGCGCCATGTGAGGAGAGAAGCTCCCAGCCATCCGAGCAATGGTGAACAAGATAGTACGGAGGGTCAAATCTCGTACTCCTGAAATAGCTACTTTCCCTTTCTTCCTCTCTGCCTCTGGAACACAGTGTAAGCGACAGTACTCACTCATGGGAAACCCACCACCTCTGCTACCAGTCAGGCTCATGTGGTACCCACGTCGTGACAGTCCAGTAAAGAAGTAAATGTTCTCAATATCCAAGGACAATGTGTGGATCCCTACATGAAATACTTGTTGATCAGAATCCCACATATGTACAAGGTACTCTAATAACCTGATTTGGGCCCTCATGCCCGGGATACAAAAGTACTTCAGAAGACCATAATTTCTCAAAGTGGCAATAGTGGGTGGATGATTTCCAGCAATGGCATTATCTTCTTTGTGCTCCCTTTTGCACCATTCTAGAACCATTGTGATGACCAAATACCTACATAAGAAGCACAAGAAGAAGATTAATAACTCTATTCATAAATTGGTTTTCTTTCATTGAGAAAAACTTCAAAAAAAAATTATGTTTTGTCGTTCTCGCAGGTGCCCTTTAGGCACAGTGCGAGGTTCTCGTAGGCTACTATGGGCTCACCTATGAGAATAACCCATTCTCGCAGGTCCCGTGTATCCCACCTACGAGATTGGTTGAGTGCCATATTAAACCCCAAAACAAACTCAAAATGATAGTTTTTTCCCATGAAAATGAAAAATTAAACCATGAAAAAGAAGAGGACAAAGTGCCTACCTCACTGCCATTGACGGTTCATCGAGTGGATGCTCGTAACTCCCGCAATCTGACGTCGAATTTCGAGGGTAAAAGAGGGGTTTTGGGGCTCAAATAGTGGTAAAATAAAAATGATATGGTAAAAAGAGTTTTACTTCTTTATATTTACTTTTACCATGTTATTGAATTTTTATAATTATTTATTGATTAAAACCCAATCCCTAATTCCCTTTTGAGTGTAACTTTTGCAGGCGTAACGATTTCGATGTTCATATACAGGGATGCGAACATATTTTTTCTCTTTCATCGCATGTTTTGATTGTTTTTTATGGTTTTTGTATAAAACCTTGAGCTTGATCTTTATCCATTCTCACGCTCGAAAATACATGAGAACGTGATCGAGCATACTTTTATCACTTTTTCGGGCTCAACAAGGTTATATGAAAAAGGAACCCCCCTGGAATCCTCTTTAAGATCTTTTCAGACTCTCTAAACATGAAAATATAGTCGAGCGACCTTGTTATTTTCACGCTCGATAAAGTATTTGAAGAAAGCATCTGGTGGGTGATAATTTATCTCTTTTTTGGTCTCATCAGACTATTTTATGAAAAAAGGAACTGAGAGAGTTCTCTTTTAAGTATTTTTCCAGACTCTATAATCATGAAAAACCTTCGAGTTTTCTATCTTTGGACTCGTTAAACAAACATTGACAGACCTGTAATGGGACCGAACCACTCCTTCTTAGGGTTCGTTAAACATACTCCGAAGGAATTATCTGAAGGATAAGCTTATATCAACAAGCATATGTTATCCTCCTCAATCTTGCGTAAAAATAAAGAGGTACTCGCCAGAAATGGTGGGGGAAAATTTGGGAAAGGGATAGTTCTCATCTTCGTATTGATTGGCAGTAAGTGTCACTCTTAAACATGACACCCCCTATTCATTATTTGAAGCCGGTTTGGGAAATCCATTTGTCTCTCATTCGATTTTCTACAAGGTCATACCCTGTGTCATCTCTGAATCAATGCTGCCAAATCATTGGTCGTGTCGTTCATATGTTCAAGAGAAGTTCATCAGAAACCTCTATTGAGTCGGCCATCTACAGGTGTTCGTTTTCTTCGTGTCGGCCTTCCCTGTGTCTGATCCAACTTACATCATACTCTGTTTCACCTTCAAAATCTGTTACTCATTTTGTGTCATTGATGGGGGATACATCAAGACCCTCCTATGACAAGTTTTGTTCCGTCGACTTCAGCGCATTATCTGGAAACAAGACTTAGAAATTATTTGGTACCTTGGAACTTGCATGCCTCAATGGCAGGTTTCCTCGCTTTCGACAGTGGGTTTACATCATTGACCTCTGATCGAAAGATTCTGTCGAATGTTCAACTTCAACTCATTCATTCACATTCGAGGGATTGTACTAGTGTACTTTGGGATCCATTGACATCAATGATGATTTCCCTCGCACCTGTTAATGGTTTCATCAATGATCGGTAATCAAGTGGTTTCTACCATGTTCGACTTCAACACATGTAATCACATGGTTAGATTCGTACTTTTGGGTGACGGGATTGAAGACCCTGGATATCATCTCTTGGTCCAGGTTGCAATGGAATATGTATAATCTGCGACACATAGATCCATTGTGTATGTCTCGTGGCTATGTCGTCTCAATTTGAATTTTCTCTCATAGATCCACAGTGTATTCCTGGTGGCTATGCTATATTTTGATGGCATGGATCCACAGTGTATGATTGGTGGCCATGACCTATGTCTACAATGTCATTCGTTTGTGATCTGAGTATGGGAATGCTTACCTCAGAATTAATATATATGATATTATGCAGATGCTTGGTTGTTCGCAGGTTTCTGATTAGGTGCGCTCCTGGTTTCCGACACACACATGCAGTTTACAAATTCTTTCATTTGTCACTGATTCCGGCCTCATACTTTGGGGGGCATTCTGTTACCCATGATTTTAGTCATCATGATGGTGTATTGATGATGGTGTACTCAGGATCCTCATAAGAACTTTCTCCTGAGAAAAGTGACATTCATCTCTTCCCAGAAAACTTACTTTTGAAGAGAGTTCGCAGGTTGCTAATATCCTAGGGTGCGAGAATGACCCATTCTCGTAGGCTGCCTTAAGCTAGGGTGAAAACTTCTCGCACTGTGCTACATAGCTAGGGTGCGAACTTGTTCTAAAGCTTGGAAAAATATGAAGTCTCGATGGCTCTAGAAGGGAATCTTCTAGAAGAATGGGTTGGCATTCGAATGGTTATCTTTGTACTGGTTTTCCTGATATTGTGGGATCATTCTTATCCAAGTAACCATCTCATTTTCACCTATATATTGAAGGAATTCTCATGGAAAAGGTTAATCAATATTCATTGGAGAATTGGTGAAAGAATTGTGTGAAGGACTTAGCTTGAACATGAGCTTGGAGACTCTAGCAAGTCTATCAAGAGGGATTTGATCTTCTTCATACAAGGATTGAGCAAGTGTGTGTGTTGGAGCCAAGAGCCACCGAAAGGAAGCTTGCGACATCAAGGCGATCAGGTTGTAATCTTCTACTTTCAATTAATATGATACGGTGGCATGTCCTTTTCCCATAAATTAATTCTCACTTTATTGTGTAGTTCCTTGATCATACGCATAAGTTGACAGTTGAATATATTTTGCTATCTTCACTTTGGTTGGTTTGTGTTGTCTTGGTCTTGACCTCATGAGAGCACCGGAGCGAAGCGGGAGCAACAGAGACCCTAGGAAGCGATACAAAGGTATGTTACTTGTTCCTCCCTACTAGTTAATTCAATGATCAAAATTTAGGGAAAGAGTCATGTCATGTCCTGTTTTGTTCTAGATCCAGGTGGATCTAGGGAGATCTGTTAGTGTCCACACCTACCGATTAGTCCGATAACAAAATTGGCGACTCCTGTGATGAGTTTTCTAATCAGTAGGTGCGGACACTAACAGATCTCCCTATATCCACCTAGATCTAGAACAAAACAGGACAGGACATGACTCTTTCCCTAAATTTTGAACATTGAATTAACTAGTAGGGAGGAACAAGTAACATACCTTTGCATCACTTCCTAGGGTCTCTGTTGCTCTCGCTTCACTCCAGTGCTCTCGTGAGGTCAAGACCAAGACAACACAAACCAACCAAAGTGAAGATAGAAAAATATATTCAACTGTCAACTTATGTGTACAATCAAGGAACTACACAATAAAGTGAGAATGACTTTATGGGAAAAGGGCATGCCACTGTATCATATTAATTGAAAGTATAAGATTACAACCTAATCACCTTGATTTCGTAAGATTCCTTTCAGTGGCTCTTGGCTCCAACACACACACTTGCTCAATCCTTGTATGAAGAAGATCAAATCCCTCTTGATAGACTTGCTAGAGTCTCCAAGCTCCTGTTTAAGCTAAGTCCTTCACACAATTCTTTCACCAATTCTCCAATGAATCTTGCTTAACCATTTCCATGAGAATTCCATCAATATATAGGAGAGAATGAGATGGTTACTTGGATAAGAATGATCCCACAATATCATGGAAACCAATACAAATATAACCATTCGAATGCCAACCCATTCTTCTAGAAGATTCCCTTCTAGAACCATCGAGACTTCATCTTTTTCCAAGCTTTAGAACAAGTTCGCACCCTAGCTATGTAGCACAATGTGATAAGTTCGCACCCTAGCTTAAGGCAGCCTGCGAGAATGGGTCATTCTCTCACCCTAGGATATTAGCAACCTGTGAACTCTCTTCAAAAGTAAGTTTTCTGGGAAGAGATGAATGTCACTTTTCTCAGGAGAAATTTCTTATGAGGAGCATGAGTACACCATCATCAATACACCATTATGATGACTAAAATCATGGGTAACAGCTAGTAGGGAGGTACAAATAACATACCTTTGTATCGCTTCCTAGGGTCTATGTTGCTCCCGCTTCTCTCTGGTACTCTCATGAGGTCAAGACCGAGACAACACAAACCAACCAAAGTGAAGATAGAAAAATAATTCAACTGTCAACTTATGTGTATGATCAAGGAACTGTAAATTCTAACCTTGTACAATATCTACTGCAAACTGATATTCAGAAAAGAACAGAAAAGATGCAATGGCAAATACAAACATTACACAGAGATTTTTCACCTGGAAACCCAAACCGGGAAAACCAGCATATATTATATT
>ML788758.1:0-42752 GCA_009831015.1 Picea engelmannii | reverse complement strand
TTAATTTAATTAATCAATTTATTATTTTAATTAATCAAGATTGTCTTTTCGGAGTTTCGTTAATCAAGAATTCGGGATTCGGGAAATCGGGGGTCGGGAGATCGGGACTTTTGATGTTGTGAGAATTTATATTTGCGGAATTGCGAATGTCGATTTTCCGATGTCATTAATTACCCATAATCATACTTAGCAATAATTAAGTCACTGTTAAACCTCCCTCAAACATCGATTATGATCGGAGATCGGGAAATCGGAGAAAACGATTGTTAGCTTTATTTGTTCTTTCAAAACTGCGAAGCGCGATTTCCCGATGTGATTAATTTAAAATTGAAACTTGTTTTAAAATGATAATTGAATTAAAGATGAGTTAATTACGTATTAACGTATCGGGGAATCGGGGGTCGGGGTTCCGTGACTTAATATGCAATGAGATTTGTTCCTACCAGATAGCGAACTCGGATATCCCGATATATTTTCAAATTCTTAAGTTTTGTCGTTTAAGTTCGTTTTTTATATTATTCGGAAAAGTATTTGGGCATTCATTGATTAATTTCCAACCATCTTTTTCCCGAAATAAACCCCAAGTTTATTTCAGATTCATTAAGTATGGAAATTTTGTTTTATAAAGATTTTAAATAGTGCAAAGACTCCAGGATATCAAAAAAAAAATTTCTTAAGGTAAAAATTTAAGTTCAGTTTCAACACCCTCCACGTCCCAAAGGTGTCGAGTTGGCCGAGCCGTTCTCAATCCCAAGGAAGTAGTTATTAAGGTAGTTGGTGGTGGTTAGATATCATCTCCACCATAAAGGGAAAGTCCGATGATGAATTAAAAGCACGTCGATTCACCCACGGGACTGTCAGTTGTTTGATTGCGTCTGCCATAGGCGCACGATCATTCAGAGACTGCAGGTGTAGATTGTCAAAAGCCATGCAGACGCAATGTTTTTAATGCAACGTCTCAATTTTTTTCTATTGTTGTTTCGAGTATATGTAGGCATTTTCTCCATTTTTTTAGGTATCGATGGTAGATCAAAGCTCCCAACTGTAAAGTTTTAGCAACACTCTAGTTCTCTGGTTATGCATCTGCATGTGAGATTTCTTGTTTTTTGACAGGCAGTCTTTCTTACTCCATCTAATTTTCATCTTATGATGAGAGAGTTCGTGAACGACTGATTCATGCGAATTATTGCAATCATGTTATGATAAAGGATTTATTGTTGCATTGTTGTATTCTCTGGCGTTTTGCGTTTGAATGTAAGAAGATATTGCGTTTAGATGCCTTCTCCTACAGTCTATTAGAAGCCTGATATTTATAACAGACCCTTGCACTCCTCTTATACAAGTCTTCCCCCTACTCACCCTTATTACAACTCACTGTTTGAAGCTTATCTAAGACCTCACTTGCCCATGCATGCCTGGCCTAGTTTCAGAGTTGGAACAATATTGTTTTGAGTTAACTTCCATTCAATCACTTCTTTCATAAAAAAATCGTGACACAAACTAATGGGCGTCGGGCTCTTCTCCTGCTGCAATCCAGGAGTGACTTCCGTCGCAAAAATTTCGGGTGCCGTTGTCAGGGAAGAAGTTGAAAATCTTCCTTGGGATTGAACGACATTGAGCTTCTGATTCTGAAGGTGCATCAGGCATCAGAGCCCTTGAAGATTGCTATTGTGCACCTGGCGACTCCATTGTGATGACTCCACTGTGGCGAACTTGTTGGGTTAGTTGTGGCTTCCAGTGGTAGACACACGCGGTCCCACCCACAGCTGCCTCTGGCCACGCCTAAAGAAGATCTAGATGTAATTATCAAAAAAGGGAAGGCCTCTCAAGGAGAAAGTTTCACCGCTGAACCAGGTATTTCTCCACCTCCTTCCATAAAAAATCCATTTTCTTATTCCCAGCTTCCCAACCAGCCTTTTTTTGAGGTTTCCCGTTTTCTGAATTTCGGGAATGTTCCTGTTGAGTTTTCCCCTCCTGGTCCGGCATCAGAAGGAGAGATCCTCGTCACTCCCCCCTCCCTCAAAGCGGTGCCTCAACGCAGACCCCAGGCCTCAGAAGGTTTCACCACCCCTCCTTTTGTTACTATTACTGCATAGAGAGAAGTGTATGCTCATTTAGGTCCCTTAGCTCTCTCCCTATTTTCCCCTGTTCACACCCCTTCTCCTCCAAGTTCTCCTCCACTGAATATTCCCATGGTAGGAGTAAATCCCCCTATGACCATAATGGAGGCTATTATAGTTTCTAGGTATGCCCCCCTTGTGTTACCTTAGCCTTTCAATGCCCTCCCGGCAGATGGTTACCTCAAGCAGCTGCCCAAGTTTACAGGTGAGGGGCACATAACTGCATAAGAACACCTAGAAGCCTTTTACAGTTTCACAGATGATAATAACATCATGCATGCAGACGTATGGATGAGGGTTTTTTTCCATAGTCTCCAAGGCGAGGCTAGAAAATGGTTTAAGGCCCTGCCTCCTGGATCTATTGATGGGATCGAAGCTTTAGATAATGCCTTTTTAAGACAGTGGGGAGATAAAAAAGACTTCATGTATTACATGACAAAGTTTGGGTCTTTGAAGAGAAAAGAAGGAGAGTTTGTCTCTGACTTCTCCAAGAGATTTAATAAAATGTACAAAAAAATCCCTGCTAAGATAAAACCCTCTGAAGCCTCTACAAAGATCACTTATGCTATCGCATTTGATCCCAATTTCTGCCTCCTGTTGAGGGAAAGAAGAGCCACTACTCTGGCCCATATGCAGGATGCATCCATGGAGGTAGAATATAACTTATTGGCTATTGACCGAATCAGGAACACTGCTGGTAGAAACATATCCAGGCAGAGGCCTGAATCTTCCTCATCCAGTTCCTCTCCCCTACCCCTTCAGACAGATGAGACAGCTAGAGTACTAAAGTCACTTTCTGCTATAATGGAAAGGTGAGAGTTAGAAGGGAAGCCCATGTACAGAAATCCCCAGAATGTTGATGGTAGAGGTTTCAGGAGACCTAATAACAATGGACCACAGGCCTTCCCAAGGGAACAAAGGGAAAAAGGAAGAGAATATCAAAGGATTCAAACCCCTCTCCAAATTAACCTGGTTACTCATGAAGGAGGGGAGGAGATAGACGAGTTTGACCCCGAAATTCATTGTGTTGACGAAGCTCCTCCTTTTCCCCATTTGACTCAGTCTACATATGAAAAATACCTGATGAACATCCAAATCCATGAGTTAGGTAAGGGATAAAGGGCTGGTCACACCTCTAACAGATACAATCTCAGGTCAAGAAAGAAAGAAGGAGACTTTGACAGCCAAGACCAGCCCCTCATAGCAGATAGGCCTACTAAATCTACAGCAGCCACTACTAAAGAAAAGAAAACTCAGAGTGCTTCGCCAGCAGCCAAGGAACCTATCACTGAGGTAAGGGAAGCTCCTTGGCCTATCCCCCCCTTCAATTTTGAGCATGAGATTCAGAAGCTTAGAATTCCTATACCCCTATCTGAACTCGTTAAAAATGAAGATTTCAAAAGGTCCCTCTCCAAGTTGCTACAATCTGAGTCCCCCCAGCCTCCCTCTGACTCAATGAACCTTCAATATGAGAAACCAGTTGTCATCCTAGGTCCCATGGTAGAAGACAGAGATGATTCATCCCCTCCTTTCTACACCTCCCTGAACATACATGATAAAGTGTTGCATAATTGCCTCATGGATTCAGGATCTTCCCATAACCTTATGCCCAAAATAGTCATGGAAGAGCTGGGACTAGAAGTAACAAAGGCCTATCATGACTTGCACTCTTTTGATTCAAGGAGGGTGCAATGTCTGGGAGTCATCAAAGACCTGGTGGTTTCTTTGTTTCAGCTGCCCATGAAGAGTGTGGTCATGGATATTGTGGTAGTTGATGTTCCCCCCAGGTTTGGCATGTTGTTGTCAAGGTCTTGGATTAAAAGACTTGGAGGAACATTACATATGGATCTCAGATATGCCACCATTCTGGTCTTTGGAGGGGAACACAGGAGGTTGTACAGAGAAGCCCAGCTAGCCTATATTGTTAGTGATGAAGAAAACCCCACTAATCACCCCATCTTTGCACTTGATACAGATTTAGGGTCTAGTTTGTTAAAGATCACTGGAGCTCCTGAGGTCCCTTTACAGATCAGAAAGAAGCCCATTCTTAATCAACAAATACCTCCTCCAACCACCTCTGTTTGGAAGATGTTCTTTGACGGAGCTTCCTCCAATATAGGCGCAGGTGCTAGAGTGATTTTCATATCGCCCTGTCAAGAGACCATATCTCTGTCATACAAGCTGGAATTTGAAACCACCAACAATGTGGCAGAATATGAATCTCTTGTTTTGGGTATGAGGGCTGCAAAAGGAATGGGAATAAGGGAGATGGCAGTGTTCGCAGATGCGGAATTGATTATCCAACAGGTCAAGAATGTTTATCAGGCCAAGCATCCTCGGCTTAGAAGTTACAAGAACGAGGTATGGGACCTGATTGATAATTTCTTCTCTGCCTTCAACATTGTTTTTGTCCCAAGGGAAGAGAATACCTCGACCGACTCCCTAGCAGTCTCAGCCAGTGTGTTCAGGATCCCTCTGCCACCAAAAATTAATGGTGAGGTCGAGGTAAGATACAGGCCATCCATCCCAGATAATATAAAGCATTGGAAGGTATTCGAGGACGATCTTGAAATCGAAAAATTTCTTCAGACCGTCAATGAGTTTTATGCATTACACATTGATCAGGATCTTGATCTCGAAGGTGACCCTCCCTCTGAGGTATTTTTGAATAAAAATGTTAATCACTAGATTATTCAACTTCCTAGCAATCACATTCCGATGGGATTAGTCCCTTTAGAAAGACTTTTCAACAAGAATGATGTGGCAATAAAGGGTGGTGTTTCAAATGAAGATGTTGATACATCTGAATGCAACATTGGCACACAGGAGGAGCCTAATCTTGTCAAATTATCAAGCAGCCTGACCAATGAACAGAGGGTGGAATATACTAAGTTATTAAAAGAATTCATTGATGTGTTTGCATGGGCCTATGAAGAACTCAAGACTTATGACACATCTGTCATTGAGCACAAGATCCCACTAAAAGAAGAGGCTAAGTCGTTCAGGCAGAAGCTGAGATAGATAAATCCCATGTTGCTACCTATCATGAAGAAAGAGGTGAAGAAATTGCTAGATGCCCAAATCATTGTCCCCTTGAGATATTCCAAATGGGTGGCCAATTTGGTCCCAGTAAGGAACAAAAGTGGAGAAATCATACTCTGCGTTGATTTCAGGAACCTAAACAGGATCTCAAGGAAATAAAATTATCCCCTGCCCAACATGGAACACATATTGCAAATCATAATGGGTGCATCTAGGATATCCATGATTGACGGCTTTTCTAGTTATAATCAGATATCAGTCATGCCTGAGGACAGAGAAAAAACAGCCTTCACCACTCCTTGGGGGATATTCATGTATGCCAAAATTCCTTTTGGATTGATGAATGCAGGAGCAACATTTCAGCGAGCCATGGACATAGCCTTCATCAGGGAGAAGGACCAGTTTGTGGTAATCTATCTAGATGACATCACGGTCTTCTCCAGGTCAGACAAGGAGCACCGTTGCCACTTGAGGAAGGTTTTCCTGAAGTGTCGGAGGTTTGGCCTATCCCTAAAACCAAAGAAATATTTGTTTGCTATGAAGGAGGGGAAGTTATTAGGCCATATAGTATCAACAGTGAGGATTGATCCTAGTAGGGTAGAGGCAATTCAAACCCTGTCACCTCCTAGATCCAAGAAGGAAGTTCAGGACTTTTTGGGGAAGATTAATTTCTTGAGGAGATTCATCTCAAATTTTGTTGAGTTGGTGAAACACATCACAGCCATGCTCAGGAAGGGAAATGAAGTGAAATGGACCGCTAAACCCAAGAAATATTTTATCCAAATAAAAAGGGCATTGACTGAGGAACCTGTGTTGATCAGTCCTGACTATTCCAAAGAGTTCCTAATTTTCTCTTTTGCTTCTTTTGATACAGTAGTAGCGGTCTTGTTGCAAAAAAATGAGGAAGGGAAAGAACAACCCATTTCCTTCTTCAGCAAGGCATTAAGAGATGCAGAGATCAGGTATGAAATCATGGAAAAATAGGCCTATGCCTTAGTGAAATCTCTCAAAGCTTTATGAGTCTATGTCCTACACTCAAAAGTGATCGCATACGTTCCTTCATCCTCTGTGAAGGACATCCTTGTACAGCCCGACATAGATGGGAGAAGAGGTAAGTGGATTTCCAATATCCTAGAGTTTGATCTGGAGATTAAGCCCACCAAGTTGATAAAGGGGCAGGGTTTAGCCAAGCTGCTGGCTTAATCCAATTGTAAAGCCTTGGGGATTAGTTTCATCAACGCCTGTTCAGAAAATCCGCAAGCTGAGTCATCTAATAAGAATTCTCAGGGTGCCTTATCACTAACAACATGCACCTGGTACAAGGATATCTTATACTTTCTACAAGAATTGAAGCCTCCTAATGGAATGGGAAAAAGCAAGGTGAGAGCTTTAAAGATTAAGGTGGTCAGATGCTGCCTCATTGACCAAGCCTTGTACTGGAAATACCCTCTAGGGGTATTTTTAAGATGCCTGGACTCGCAAGAAGCCCAGAAGGTTATGTTTGATTTCCATAACGGCCTTTGTGGGGAGCATCATTTCTGGAAGACCACTGCTCATAAGATCCTCAGGGTTGGATATTACTGGCCTACTTTATTCGTTGATGTCTGCAGAGAAATCAAAGTTGCATCAAATGCCAAAAGTTCTCAGGAAAACAACAGCTCAAATCGCTTCCATTAAATCCTATAGTAGCTTCAGCATCGTTTCAGCAGTCGGGGTTGGACTTCATTGGAGAAATTCATCCTCCCTCAAGTGGTCAACACAGATGGATCCTGACTGCGACAGACTATTTCACCAAGTGGATAGAAGCTACCCCTACCAGGAGTACTTCTCACAAAGTAATTATCAGCTTCCTGGAGGATATCATAGCCAAATTTGGTTGTCCCAGCAAAATCATCACTGACAATGCTACCTCTTTCAGGTCTGAGCCTCTGGTCAAGTTCTGTGAATAGTTTGAGATTTCGCTGATCCACTCTACTCCCTATTATCCTCAAGGAAATGGATTGGTGGAGTCTTCCAATAAAAGTTTGATCAAGCTCATTAAAAAATTATTGGAAGATAATAAAAGGGCATGGGATTCCAAGCTCAAATTTTCTCTATGGGCCGATCAGGTGACAACAAAGAAGTCCCTAGGCATCTCACCTTTCCAACTTATTTACAGAATAGAGGTTGTTTTCCCTACTCAGCTCGCTTTATCTGTGGCGAAATTTCTCCAGGACCTAGAAGGAGAGCCTGACCATATGGTCAGAAGGATTCATCAGTTAGTGGAAGTATAGTAGATCAGGGAACAGGTCATGGACAGGGCCTACCATCATCAGCAGAAGATCAAGCAAACCTTTGACAGGAAGAGCAGAAAGAAAGATTTCAAGCTGGGTGATCTAGTGCTCAAATGGGATGCACCCAGGCAGGATAGGAGAAAACATAGTAAGTTTGATGCCCTCTAGTTTGGGCCTTTCAAAATCTCTGAGGTATTTTCAAACAACACTTACAGGTTGCAGGATTTGGAAGGTGGAGAAGTTTTTGATGGCCCAGTAAATGGGCATTTCTTAAAAAAATGTTTTTTGTAAGCCGTAGGCGGCTTCTTTTGTTTTGTAAATATTGTTTTATGTTTTCGGCTTAATAAATGACTCCATAGCCCAACAGCAAGGCACTGGATCTGCAAAATGAATCCTTAGAGCATCACAGGGACAACTCTATCCCCCATGGAGCCTAATGTTAGTGACATTTCTTGTAAGGGGGGATGAAATGTGAAGAAGCAGGGTAAAAACCCACTTACCCTAAGTTTGGGGCGCAAATGCACCTTTTGGATATGCAGCAAGCAAATCTGGGTGGCCAAAATCTGTGTGCCCAGATCTACGGTCGTGATTAGATTCCAGAGCCCCCCTACCATTCTTCCTTTAAGAGGAGGGGGGGGGGGTCTGGAATTGGGTGCACATCTCTCGAGTGGCCAGGATTAGAGTTCCCAGATCAACGGTGCTCAAGCGATTGCGGACCCCCCTTGCCTTTCTACCTTTAATAAGGGGGGGGGTCCGGAATCGGGCGTGCATCTCTCGAGCGGCCAGGATTAGAGCACCCAGATCAACTACTGTCAAGCATTCCAGCCCCCCTCTGCCATCCTTCCTTTACTTAAAGGGGGGGGTCCAGAATGGTGGGGTATTATCGTGGGGCCCCCTCCCATCGTGTCACCTTCCGAGATGCCTCTCCCCTGCCACCTATTCTCCACTTCACCACATGACATGATTCATTCCCTTTAGCCCCTCCTCATCCTCTGACATCTGTCCATCTCCCCTCTCTCTGTCCACATGGTCCCTTCCCTTATCATCATCCACTCACCACCTGCTGTGTTTCCTGATCCCTTCCATGTCAGCCTCCCATAAATAATGTGCCCATTATATCCCATCTCCTCCCCCCTCCGCTTATTGCCTTCTGCCATGTGTCTTCCCCTAACACATCTCATCACCTCTCATCTCACCCTCATAGTTTTGGTGCCATCACCCCCATTAGATCCTCATCCACGTCCATCGTAGGGTCCCTCGCAGCAGTCCAGTGAAGCAGCATCCAAAGAGAGACCGTCCAGCTGATCCAGGTGGCAGCGCGAGGGGCCCTCCATGTCCCAAAGGTGCCAAGTTGGTCGGGGCGTTCTCAATCAGAAGGAAGCAATTATTAAGGTAGTTGGTGGTGGTTAGATATCATCTCCACCATAAAGGGAAAGTCCAGCGACGAATTAAAATCACGTCGATTCGCCCACGGGACTGTCAGGAGTTTGATTGCGTCTGCCATAGGTGCACGATCATTCAGAGACTGCAGGTGTATATTTTCAGAAGCCATGCAGATGCAATGTTTTTAATGCAATGTCTCGATTTTGTTGCTATTGTTGTTTCAAGTATATGTAGGTGTTTTCTCAATTTTTGTAGGTATCGATGGTAGAGCAAATATCCCAACTGTAAAGTTTTAGAAACACTCTAGTTCTCTGGTTATGCATCTGCATGCGAGATTTCTTGTTTTATGATAGGCAGTCTTTCTTACTCCATCTAATTTTCATCTTATGTTGAGAGAGTTCGTGAATGACTGATTTGTGTGAATTATTGCAATCATGTTATAATAAAGGATTTATTGTTGCATTGTTCTATTCTCCAGTGTTTTGCGTTTAAATGTAAGAAGATATTGCATTTAGATGCCTTCTCCTACAGTCTGTTAGAAGCCTGATGTTTATAACAGACCCTTGCACTCCTCTTATACAAGTCTTCCCCCTACTCACCCTTATTACAACTCATTGTTTGAAGTTTATCTAAGACCTCACTTGCCCATGCATGCCTGGCCTAGTTTCAGAGTTGGAACAATATTGTTTTGAGTTAACTTCCATTCGATCACTTCTTTCATAAACAAATCATGACACAAATTAATGGGCATCGGGCTCTACTCCTGCTGCAATCCAGGAGTGACTTCCGTCGCCAACACCAATGATTTTGAAAAAAATTACATTCCACTTGTTGAACGAGGAGGTGATGATCCATTCCATGATAAGAAAGGGGCTAATTGTTTTATGTATTCATTTGTAGATGGTCAAAAAAATAAGTTTGCTAATTAGTTTGTTGAAGAGCAGGTTGATGTTCCAAGTTCTTTCTTCTTAGATGACATTGCAGATGCTATCGATTTTCCTATATATGATGAATATGATGATGATTGTGATGTTGACTTCCTAGAACAACTATATGTATGTTCTCTATCAGAAAATGTCCCTTTTTAGTAGTGTTATGAGAGAAATCAGCCTACATATCACAGTTACAAAGAAGAAAGTATTGAATTAGTTGAAGGGAATTCTTTACCTTTATGATTTTCTTCATTTAAATTATTGAAAGAAAATTATAATATTATCATTGAAGCAGATGAATGTGTGTTGAGGCCAAATCTCATTGATTCATCAGTACAAATTGACAAGATATTGTAGCAATCTTCTCATGTGGTCGATGACCCTATTACCTATTATGTAGAAGGTCTTGTCAGTTAAAAATTGCAGCCATTGGTCGAAGATGAATATGAAAATAAGTGTGTTCAGCCATCCAAAGAAATTGAAAATTGTGCATATGACAACAGTGAAGAAAACAAACGTTCTGAATCAGGTCAAAGAACCTTGCCATTATGTTTTTATTCTTTCAAATTGTTGAAGCAAAATGTTTTTATGTTTCAAATCAGAAATCCTCCAAACATGATGTAGAATATTCAAAAACCAATGGACTTGCAAATGAAAACTATCTTCCTCTATGTTTTTCTTATTTTGAATTGTTGAAAGCAAATCATGAGATAACAGAGGAACAAGGAAATTCTAATTGCATTCACAATGTCATTGTTTTACATGAGAAAATTGTTATCAGTGAAGAAGACCAACAACCTTCTCATACATTTAATGATATTGTGATTGATTACATGGAAGGTTATTTCATTTCAGATTTACAACCTATGCTCAGCTATCAACCTGAAAAGGCAGATGAAGTTGATCAGGAAATTGTTGTTAAAGGTTATTTTCCTCCCTCTGAAACTAGTATAAATATGCAACAAGATTTCTAGCAAGGCAGAGTGTTTCAAAGTTGCCTTTCTTCCCTTGAGAATGATATGGTGGTCCAATTTCTAAGTGTCTTGGACATGGATGAGGATTATGAAACTGCATCTATGGAAACTCCAAGCAGTGAACAAACAAATTACATAGAATTTCAAGAAATCAACAAAACAGCGTATGCCATATTTCAATCAGAAATACAGAAAGATAATGAAGAGGCAGTGGTTTTATTTCATTCATTTGAAAATCATGGTTTTGAAAATGCATCCATGAGAACTCTGGACTGTGAAATAGTAAATGATGTTCACTTTTCACATTTGAAAGAATATTATGAGAAAAAACTTATTTCCATTCATTCAGTTGAAAGTCAAAATGTCAACACTCAAGCAAATTTCTAGAATATTAATAAAACCAAATCAGAACCATTTGATGAACAAGAAGATAACCTTGATGCACATAGTATGGTTGTCATATTTAAATATGTTCAAGGATGTATGAATCTTTTTGTTGATATGGATGGAATATTAGACAAACATGTTGTTGTCATCTCATTTGAAAGTGTTCCCAGAGCTGAAGAAATAGAGAAAGAGCAACAAACACTTAAGAAAGAGTCTTGTCTTTTTGTTTTTGCTCATCAAGAAGAAATGATTTTTCATAATTTTCAAGACTTTGTTGCCACCCTATTACAGTCTTCAATGAAGGAGGAGTTTGTTTCATTCATAATCTCAGGTTTTGGATTCAGCTTTTACTTTCAGTTGCCATCTTTTACATTTGTCTGCCTACTTAAGAAAGATGTGAGTGGAGAAAAATCTGGAAACCAATTGCTTGATTGGCTACATTGGCACTTTAGCATCACTTGATTGAGTATTCATTTCAGTAGGTTTAGGGTAGGTAAGTGAAAATAAGCTTGTTAGCCAAGAATTTTTTGGATTTCCAGTAGTGTATACAGTCATATTTCTAGCGGTATATTCAGTAGCCAATGGATAATAGTGTGCATATTTTGGTTTTCAACAGACACTGGTGGCAGGTTGGAGAACGATACACACACGTGTTTTGGGATCAACCCAATGGATCTGGCACTTGGTATACAAGTTCTTTGCTACCTCATAGGGAGGGTAACATCCCCAGTTGGTGCCTATTTTATCACTATAATAATTTCTTGGAATCCAAGTCTTGAGAGTTGGCGGAATGCTAAATCAGTATAAAGGAGTGTTAGATTAGCGGGTGGGGTCATATATGGAGAACAGGGTTAACATAGGTGGAGATGTAGGAGTGATGGGACCTGACAAGCCATAGATCTTAAGCAAACCAGATCGATGGTCAGGAGACATATCGGGTGAGGAAACAACGTGAAGGTTAAACACTAGAGAGTGGGTTGGGGAAAATACCACAGTTTCAAACCATAGACACATGGTACCTCCATAAGCATATCGGGGAGAAAAGCGGGTGAGCACGAAATCGCTCAACCATACCCCGATGTCACATGTTCTAATATCATTAAATATGTCAAATCTAAAGGTTACATGTGGAGAGGGGAAAGTGACGACCGCTCAAATCATCTCAGGGCACTTGTTTGAGTACTTTTCGCTCGTGCAATACCAAGTGAGTGTCTCCAGATAACTAACTCGAATGTTCATCATTCGAAATAAATTGGCCAAACGTGATAAACCAATGTACCCACAAGTACTCTTGTCAGTAGTTCATGATTGGTACTCAATGACGATTATCATTCAAAACATGGGTTACATTACTCTGTTTTGGAAAATTAACATTCTATTTCAGAATGGGATAATCACAGGTTGAATCATTCAGCTAAGGAAGATAAGTTCATGCTTTATGAAAAACTAGGGAAAATGTATATGATGGACCAAGTGGCCTCCAATGAACCAATATTTTCAACTAATATGACAAATTCATCATTGAAGAAGAGAGATAAATTGGTTGCTCAAATATTAGCAACAAAATTTTATACAAGCCCTTCGAGAGATCCAGGAGTGGATGAAGAGGTCAGGTTAAATCCCATCCCCAAGGATTTCATCATCAATGGATACGCAGGCGAACACCATACACGATTTGTCAAGAGGAAACAGAGAAAGCGTCAAAAGACAGAGGTAAAGGATGAGGTGGTCGAAAGCGTTGGGGAAAACTAACCTGCATGGCTTGATACATTAAAAGAAGAAATTTCCAAGATGAAATAGATTGCAGGCTAAATTTAGAATGTGTCAGAGAATTTTGTAATATACAATGAAGAATAATTTTGAATTGTTTATGAAAAGATTCTAATGGTTGTGATATGAGTTATGTTTTCTCTCATAGTGTGTATTTCTTGTGTCCTGGAAATATCATTTACATTTTCCTCTTTTTAAATTGAAGAGTTAAGAGTCTGGAATTCGTCTTATGACGCCCTCGACGTAGCAATTTAAATGATGTAATCTTCTTCTTAACTAATTTAGAATTCATTTCAATATGCTTTGATGCATTTATTTGTTTCCCTTTTCCTCTTTCACCATGAATATTTCAATTTTAATAACTCACACTCATTGCCTCATTTAGCCTTTCTCCTCTAGATAGTTCTAATAGCCTACCATTGCTTTATTCATTTTCGACTCCATAGCCCCAAATGTCACCCCTTTTCCTTCGCTAGAAACTGTATAAACCCCCAAAAAAACCAAATCTAGCCACTGATTATCAAAGAAATACTTAGTGACGTGAGATATCCCTCTCTGAGTTGAGCAGGCTAGTGCCCAGCTCTAAAGTAGGCTGAAACAGTTACCTCTATCATTTTTTCTATTTAGCCAGACAAAATTTATAGAGTGCTAACAGGACTATGGCTTGGGAATCCTCAGGTTGAGATTTGACAAGGGATTCCTCATGATGAAATATTATTTCCTTTTCTTCCTTTCGGTCCTTATGAACCCACCTTTGGAATTTAGAATCATGTGCATAACCCATAATCAAATGACCATACATGTGAAATCTCCCACAACACAAGGGAACACCTTTTTAATATCTTTCTTTTATATACATCCTCTATCCACATTTGATCAAAATTGCATATGTAGTTTACCCAGAACTCCACGTGGGCACCATCACAAAAAAATCAGCATTGTAATGCAGTAAATTTCCAAAATTATTTCCAATTCGGTCCATTAGTTTGATACCACAATGTAACGTACCCAGGACCCCACCTGATCACCGTCACTAAAAACTTGACTTTGTCATGCACTGAATTTATGAATTTCTCTCCAATTCAATCCATTAGTTCTCTGATACCATTTAATTAATTAAACCAACCTTACTAAAGGACCATACCAGTGTTGATTTTTCATAAGAGATGTTATTGTATATGAATATATTGTTACAATGATGAGTGTTTCATATATATAGAACATATGGTGACCATCCATGAAAGGATGCATCCCTTGGATAATATATATATAGAGAGAGAGCACTCATCATAAATAACTACTTATTTATGATATATATTTATACCTTATATAAATATATTATTACATTAATAATATTGTTTAAAAACTAATAATCATATTATTAATTATTAATATAGTAGAATGTCTTTCCGATGTTTCCCAAACATCAACACTCCCTCTCAGCAAGGGAGGCATTCTACATTATGCCAAGATTACCTCTGAAAATTACATCTGGGTATCTCTCAAATAGATTCAACATGTCACCATGACATCCACTACCTCATAATGCATCTTTACCTCATCATGTGTACCCTTGTGACTTCACAGCCAATGCATCCAAGGCCTATGGGTAGTTCTCAAATAAATACAAAACATCCACAAGACATCAACTACCCTGCAATGCATCAATACCTGATCCTGTGCACTCTCAGTTTCAGTGGTAGCCCTTTTTCATGCTAGATTAGATCCACCTCTCTTAGTGCCAGCCCTTTTTCATGTTGGATGAGTTACACCTATCTCAATGCCAACCCTTTTTCATGTTGGATGAGTTCCACCTGTCTCAGTGCCAACCCTTTTTCATGCTATATGAGAACACTCAGTTCCATTCATTTTTCATGCTGGATGAGTTACACCCGTCTCAGTGCCAACCCTTTTTCATGTTGGATTAGAACACTCAGTGCTAGCCATTTTTCATGTTGGATAAGTTCCACCTATCTCAGTGCCAACCATTTTTCATGTTGGATGAGAACACTCAGTGCCAACCCTTTTTCATGTTGGATGAGAAAACTCAGTGCCAACCCTTTTTCATGTTGGATGAGTTCCACCTGTCTCAGTGCCAGCCCTTTTTCATGTTGGATGAGAACACTCGATGCCATCCCTTTTTCGTGTTGGATGAGTTCCACCTATCTCAGTGCCAACCCTTTTTCATGCTATATGATAACACTCCCTCTGAAGAGGGATAATGCCAAGACTATCCCTAAAGTAATCAAACTGCATCCTTGATAGTGGCTTGGTAAACACGTTTACAACCTGGTCCTCTGTAATCACAAAATTGGAGCCTCACTACTCCCTTCTACACGATATCCCTGATATAGTAATATTTGATCTCAATATGATTCGACCTATCATATACCACAGGGTTCTCTGACAACTTCATGCAACTATGGTTTTCACACCAAATGTAGGTCGCCTCCAGGATGAGACCAAATAACCCATACATCAGTTCTCGAAGCCACACTGCTACTACACATGCTTCCAAATACTCATCTTCAGTCGTATTGAGCACCAAACATGATTTCTTCATGCATCCAATGAAAGCTCCTGCTCCTTACTATAGTACCCATATCCCTCTGAAACTGACCATTCGGCTCCCTCTCGAGCACTGAATATCAACTGGATCTTCAACCTATTGACTTCATCACTTATCCTCTAGAACAAGTCTTGTCATCCTCTTCTTGTAGGTCTTACCTACAAGTCAAATTTAGTCCAATGGTATGAAATTTATGAAGCCGCATTGCTTTGCGACCCAAAAAGTAATACATCATCCCGAGATTTTTCATCTAAAACTCAGCAGCCAGTTTTCTCTTACACTCTTAGATGATATTTTCAACACTTGTTAGAAATAGGTCATCCACATACAATAGTAGTTTTATCAGACCATCATCCACAACCTTAAAGTAAAGGCTAGGATCTTCACTTCTCTTTGTAAATACTAAGCTCATCAAAAAAGTGTCGATCCTACCATACCATGCTCTGGGTGTTGGAGAAATTTGTATTTTAGACTTTAACACTAATTCATTGGGAGTTAACTGACTAGTTCTATTTTAGACTTTCTAATCTTAGAACATCACTATTATGCATGCATTCTTAATTATAGGATGTCATTTCTTATGTGATTAAAGATCACTCACTCATTGATCAGATCATAATATACATTGATTCTCATTCTTCATTGTGTATCTCTCTTCCTTTTCTTGATAATATTTGTTTGTGCATTCTTTATCTAGATCTCTTGTGCAGGTTTCCATGAAACAATGACATGGTATCAGAGCTACATTTCTTGAAGCAAGCTAGACAAGCCAAAGAATAAGGAAAATCAGACTTTCGGCGAGCTAAATCTGTGGTCGTACCTTTCAGCAGTGATTTCTCCAAAAATATTAAGTTTTTGATGAAACAACCCGCATGAGAAGTAAATCGACCCATTTTGCAAGTGTTTTTTCAATCGTTTGGTGACATTTCTCACCATTTTCTCAGAAAGTAAGCTGTAAGATAGCCTCCTGAAACTTATATGAATCTGTGGTCGTACATTTCTAAAGTGATTTCTCCCAAAAATATTAAGTTTTTTAGGCAACGGCCCACATGGAAAGTAAATCAACCCATTCTAGAAGTGGGTTTTCAACCGTTTGGAGAGATTCCTCACTGTTTTCTCAGAAAGTAAGTCGAAATATCATCTCTTGAAACTGATACGAATTTTCACTTAAAGTGCCATTTCTGTCGTGATTTCTTAATTTTTCACTTGCAGATTGAGAGTAAATTTTTAGGGGTTCTTAGAAACAATGGGAGAGATGGATAGGACAACTATTATACATCAAACTTGGTGGTGATCCTCACACCATACAATTATTTTGATTGGAATCCCGGGGTGGAATTCCAACTCAGAAGGAAAGGACTGTATAATTTGATGATGGCGACAGAAACAGAACCTACATCAGTGATTGAGAAGATGAGATGGGAGAACTATAAGGATGAGGCCACAAGACTACTTCTTGAGTTAATATCCATGGATCTATGGTTTCATGTTGTCGCATGAAAGACTCCAAATGAGATCTGGACCACCTTGGAAGGACTCTTTGGAAATAAGGATGAGATGTGAGGTCATATGCTTGAGGTAGAGTTAAATACTTTAGACCCTAAAATTTTTGATAATATACATGATTTCTTTACTAAATTTAAATCTTTGATTTTGAGCTTGGGTGAATGTGGTATTGACAAGTCTACACAAGAGAAAAAACTTATTCTAACAATATTGGCCAAGTAAGGACAAGAATACATTGTATATGTCTCCAATTTCCATTTTGGCAGATGTCGTTTTGGAACAAATTTGAAAATGTCGACGTTGGCTCGGTTCATTGATTCTCTTATTGTTATACATTATTTTGGTCACCCTAGTGACGATTTCACAAACATGTGTTCAGGATCCCAACATGATGTTTTGCCTGAGAAAAGCAACTTATTTCCTCCTCTACAAGGCTACTTTTTAGAAAGGGTCCACAGGCTACACATATTACACAGTGCGAAAATCTATCATTTCCGCAGGCGGTGTTCCAAAGATAAAAGAGGAAAGAGGTTTCACAAAGTTTCTAGAAGGGGAATCTTATAGAATGTGAGGTGGCGTCTGTATGGTTGTGATCCTACTAGTTTCTCTGATTTGGTGAGATCATCCTCATCCCTTTAACCACTTCACCTTCTCCTATATAATCATGGGCTTCTCATGGAAAAGGTTAAGCAATATTAAGCAGAGAATTGATTAAAGAATAGGCTAAAGACTGTGTGAAGAATTTTATTTCTAGTGATGCTTGAGGCCACCATTTGCCCATCAATATTTTGTGGGTTATCTTCATGTGAATTTCGGAGAAAGTATGTGTGTGTGTGCTGGAATGAAGGACCACTAAAAGGGAACTCGCAACATCAAGGAAATTCGATTGTATCTTCTACTTTTCATTAATATAATACGGTGGCACGTCTCTTTCCCATAAAACGATTAGTATTTTATTACATGATTCCTTGATCACATGTTTAGGTTGTCATTGAATTATATTATTGTTGCTTTCATGTTGGTTGGTTTGTGTTATCGTAGATATGATTCCGCAAGAGAATTGGGGTGACGCGGGGACAACAAAGATATAAGGAAGCGATTCATAAGGTATGTTATCTATTCCTCCTTTGGTAGTGAACTCAATGATCACAACTTAGGGAAAACATCTTGTTCTGTCTCGTTTTGTTCTATATCTAGGTGGATCTAGGGGGATTAGTTCATGTCTACATCTACCAATTTACCCAATAACAAAATTGGTGGCCATACTGGGGAAGAACAACTTGATTATGGTTTTTTTTTAGCCATTTGCTTTTGAAATATTATTTTTACTTGAAATCAATCTATGAGTCTGTGGGAGATCCATTTAGACTCTCTGGGTTTGAAAATCCACTTGGATGCTTTACCCTTTCTCCAAATTTCTTGATTTTTCAAACACTTCTGCATTGCACTTTATAGATAGCCTGCGGAAACCTTTGATTTTTGCACCCTGCTGGTTTATTTCAGTGCAGGATTTTCGCATCCTATCTGTTTCTGGCCTGCAGAAACTATTCATTTCCACACTATGTTATACTTCCATCCTGCGGTGAAGTTTGAGAAATTTTTTGGGTTGGGTTTTGGCCTCTGTTGTTACCCAGTTTTTATTTAGTCGGCTGGGAAAGGATTTTTAATGTCAGTTCTTGACTTTTTCTGACTGTTTAAGATTGCTCTTGATTGGTTTCAGAGATCGAACACCTCTCTTTTGATCTTTTTCCATCTTTTTGTTTTTGTTTTTTATCAACAGGGGTATAATCTCTGGATTTGTGTCTAAGTGCTTGCTCGATTAAAAATCTTCGATTGGATTTGAAGTTTTAGGTTGGTTACACATTTTGGGTTGCTTAATGATCAGAAGACCATTTTTTGTTCACATTTGAAGAAACATTTTCTTGTCATTTCTTATTTATATCTCCATTGAAAGATTGATTTGGGTGCTTGTTGAATGTTTTATTTTCATTAATTGCTTATCCTTTCTCGATTCCATCCCTATTTTGGTTTTTGTAAGAAAAAAATTAAAGTCTTTCAGTCTTTTAGGTAATCATTTATCCATAAAATATTGGCATTCAAAAAATTGAAAGAGAATGAATAGTGAAATTACATTGTTGATTATTGTTTAGTATTACATTCAAAGAAAAGGAATTGTACGGCGTAGTTCACATTGTTCCAAAAAAATACCTTCTCCCTACTGTAGATAGAATTCATTGAACGAAAGTTTACATCTTTCATTTATATTTGCACGTTATTGGGTCAAAGTCTTACACAATATTGGTTTCATTCTCAGTTACCTCTTGAGTAACAACAACCTCTTAAAAACATTGCAAAATTTAGAACTCAAGTAGTAACCTTTATTTTCTAGGGATCTTTTACACCAATATTAGCTAGGCTAGAGATTTGGAATAGGCAATGAGACACACTCTCCAAAGCACAAAACACACAATAGTATCTTGTGATAGGGAGTGTTCAAATCCATTTGCAACATTTTGTCCTGGGAAGCCCTTCTCACACAAGGGTCAAACATGAGTTTGCATTGAGATTGGCAAATTTACTCACCTTGCTTTGTTGGTCTTAGTGTATATATTTCACGTATTTTGGGGGCTTCTTGAAGGTATACCCACAATGATGAGTGGAAGCCTCTCAAGTTGATTTTGGGCTCGATACCCTGCCCTTGCATGTGGATCGGACTGTCGATTGTTTCCCCAGGCATCACTATTGTTTGTGGTAACTTTAGTAGTCTATCTTCTTAGGGTCTTACACAAGGTGACTGTGAACGTGAAAGTCTTCATGGTACCTGGAATTGACATTGGCCAGACTCACTCAGACTCCTTGGAGGGTATACCCATGATTATGTGTGAGAGCTTGCACCAGGGTGTAAGTCTGTTAAGTAGGTCATCAATGTAAACTTTCCACCCTAGCCCAGCCCCTTCTTATCTCGGTCTCACGACGTTGGATTTCATCACCAACTAGTGATTTCAAAATAAGAAGGTTTTGTTTGTTTGGTTTGAACTCTAGATTTTATTAGCGAATGTTGTTGTTTTCATAGTTGGCCATAGATTTTTTTCGCAAAGTTTTTGGTTTGGGAAATATTGACCCTCCACATCGTTCACGTAGAATACAAGGCCTACCTCCGGAACATCCGGAAAGTTCTCAACCCTTGCCTACTAATCCATCGGAGGGCTCTCCTCAACAGAGTGAGGTCCAAGACACTACAACTCCATGAGTGGAAAGAACTGATTCTTTAGAAAATTTATGAATTTCTTCCTCTCTGGAGTCTTTTCGACTTCGTCGCGATTCCGAAAGATGTATTCTTTGGCTAGATTCATCCAGAGATCTTGTTGTTCAAACTTCTGGACTACCAACCAGACCTTTCGCAGGTCCTGAAGGCCAAGATCCGTTTTGGACTACTGACATATCTAGAAGGGATATTTTTGGAGCCGGGTCAAGTGATGATATACTTGTCATACTCAAGTTACCCAAGACATCTATTGACGACATGATACCCATAGATCATTCTCCCATTACAACTGCCTATCTGTTCACTGGTTCAAACACCCCGTCAGTTGGTCCTAATTCAACCATCCCCCTTCAAATGGCCCACTTTACAATGGTCCCAAATGTTATGACTATTCCCACCAGGACTATAGTGGCTAGCCAAGCTTCTATTGGCACACCTCTTTCACCTAGGCCTTCACCATCGCTTCCTCCTGAGTATAATGCATTGAATGCTTCTATCCCTATCCCTATTCAGGTTCCATCCAGAGCATATGGAGTTTTTTCTCCTTATGGGCACAATCTTGTTGTTGGTTTCATTCTGACACTTCCCCAGCCTCCCTCTGGAGGGTCTTATCCACCTTTCACTGAAGGATCCCTCCCTAGTTGCATTACTCAATCTTTCACACCTAATTATCATATTCTTGTTGGTGGACAATTCAACCCTGGGAGCCAATCTCAGCCCCCTTTTGGAAGTCAAACCCTAAATGGGACAAAACCTTCGATTGGAGGACAACCCCCACCCACCCCACCCTATGGATAGAACATACCAGCATCTTTGGCCCAGTATTGGAATTTTCTTACCCAGGGTAATACTCAATCGACTGGGGGGAAATATCCTCAATTCATCTCTTTCATACCCCCTAGTACGGGACAACCATACCCCGGGACTTCCAATCCCATTTGGGGTTTGAACGCTCAATCTAGTGTTCATTTCTAAGGTAACATCCCTAATCATTACAACCCCATGGGCTACCTACCTCCCCATCAATAACTGAATCTGCCAAGATCTTCGCATCGTATGCAAACTTCTTACAGTCCTACTGGCATACTGACGGGACTTCCTCCCCAAAGTCACCAGTACCCTCATGTGAATATACAGTTGCCCTTCTTAGCCACTTTGGATCTACCTGACTTGTCTAGGATTTTGAATGACCCTATCCATCACTCTCCTCATTGGCTCGTCATACCAGCCAAATTACCATATGACATTCCTAAGTTCAATGGTAAACCAAGAGAGGATCCAAACAATCATGTAATGACTTTCCACCTTTGGTGTTCATCCAACTCTTTGATGGATGACTCCATTCCGTTATGTCTTTTTCAATGAACTCTCATGGGTTTAGCCGCGAAGTGGTATATAGAATTACGATGAGGCTTATTCATTGACTTTAGCACCCTAGCTATGGCTTTCCTCACTCGCTACTAGTTGTCAATCCGTTATGAAAAGGGAACCGAGATCTTGAGTTCTTTCAAGAAAAATAAAGCCACTCATATCTCTGATCACATTCATGAGTGGAGACAAAGACAATGTTTAATCAAACTCGATCTTCCTGATGAGTTATTGGAAGAATGGTTCACTAAATCCTTCGTGAATGACATATCTAAAGACATTTTTATGTGTGGAGTTGTCACAGAAGAATAGGCAATCAGTCGTTCCCAGTACCTCGATCTTGTTTATTCACAAATGGGTACACTTTACGATCTTCTCCCTGATGCACCTCATCCTTCAACCACGACCACCTCAACAACCCAAGAAGCTTCTCATGTTGTTGATGGTGTGATAGGTAATTTCCATGCTCAATCTCAATCTGCGCAGGCCTCTCACACCAATCCCAAATATCATGCTTCTAATGTTCAAACTTCAGATGTGAACGTTGTTCAATCGAATCCTACCAGTAAGAATAAATCTAAAAAAAGAAAGGGTAGGAATAAGGAGGATAAAAATAACAACCTACAATCTTACAATACCAAGTCACAACCTATTGATGATAAGGGCAAATGCAAACCTTTCTATCGTTGCCTTATCTGTGGTGATGATCACTACACGAAGGACTGTCCAAGACGTGTCGAGGTCATGAAGTTCCTTCAAGAGAACCCAAAACCTCCTACACCTACCGTCTTATCTCAGCCCTTCCCTTCTCAACAATAGGCTCAATTGGTCATCCATGATCAACCTTATTCCTCCACTACCTCCTATGTACTTATGTGTAATGGTGATTCAAAGAAGAATGACATCACACTTACCACTCGTGCCAAAGATTACTCTTCCTCCAAGGAGAAAGTTGACGATATACCACCTTCATTGGTTCAACCATATCCCTCGGCTTCACCTTCCAACAGTGCTCTTCATATCGAACGACTGAACCCCTATATAGTCCTTCACCCTCCTCCCAAGGGAGTGGTTTGAAAGTCTGCTTTCATTCCTCATGCGCATGCTGCCTAGAACTACAGTATTGTAGAGAATCTGGCGCAAACATCATCTGTGATGTCAGCCCTCGAAGTCCTTTAGATTTTTCCTACACAACGGAAGGAACTGTTGAAATCTATCAGTGGAATCGACCCTATGGATATGAATTTAATAATATTTGACTTGGAATATCACATTCCAAGGTTAACCCCTTAGCTCTCATTTAAAATACAAGTTGTTGTCGCCGAAAAGAACATTTATAGAACAGTTATTAATGAGGGTTCCTTGACATGTGTCATGTCTATTTCTTGGTGGAAAGCCATTAGCTCTCCTTCCTCAACTGAATCACACAACACACTCAAATCCTTTAATGGCTTTGTCTTTAAACCCTACGGTGTACTCCCTTCATTTCCTATTACGTTAGAAAGAAAAATGGTCAACGTTGAAGTTGAGGTCTTTGACTCACCTCTTGATTACAACCTCTTACTTAGCCATAGCTAGATCAATTCCATGTGTGCAGTCGTGTCTACTCTTTTCTGTATCGTGTGTTTTCCACATCAGGGAAAAGTAATTACAGTAGACCAACTGGCCTTCTTTAACTCTGATACATGTACCAGCAATGTACCTTTCATTGCAAAGACACCCCTTGGGTACGAGAATATCGGTGTGGGTCAACTAAAAGATTCAACTCTGATGGGTATGTTTCCAATCCCACCATCCGACGTTCCACCTCCTTTGGTTGCCTTGATTAACACGATTTCCACCTCGGTCCACGAAACTCCCGCGTCTTATAACCTGTGGATAGTACCTGACCCCGGTGATTATCTTCACTATGGCTACCAGATGCCTTTAAGTCTAGTTGAATCCACTTACCAAGCCATTCAATTGGCTGACCCTTCTACTCCCTCTCTCAGTGATTCGTCTCCTAATCCATTCCACATTATTTTTCCCATGAACGAAATGATTATGTCAGTTATGTCGATGGAAGATACCCCTTGGGATGATGGGCATCATCGTTCCATTCTCTTTCTCGAACAGCACACCATTGAGAGTTACCAACGGATCTCGACTTCATCGACCGTTATCATTATTTATTCGGTTCCTGAACCCACACACGATGTGTTATATGAAGGGAAATTAAGTAATATTTCACCCACCACCCCCCTCGACATATCTATTAAACCTCGAGTTGTTGAAAATTTCCACATCAGAGCTTCATGTTCCACCGATGAGGTTGTCACATATAAGTCACTTTTTCAAGAATTTCATGACATCTTCGCATGGACCTACGAAGAGATGTTAGGTATTGAACCTAATATTGTTGTACACAAAATTAAGACCTACCTGGATGCTAAACCCATCTGGCAGAGACATCACCCGATCCACCCCCGTAAAGCAGCTACTATCAAGCTTGAAGTCGAAAAAATTCTTAAAGATGTATTTATTTATCCAGTGGCTTTGACTAATTAGGTATCCAATCTAGTTCTGGTTAACAAGAAACAAGGTACGATCCGTGTCTATGTTAATTATAGGGATATCAACAAAGCTTGTCCTAAGGACAACTTTCTTATCCCTTTCATTGACCAAATCGTCGACGATTGCGCCGAAAGTGAAATCTTCTCTTTGATGGACAGTTTCTCTGGATATAATCAAATCAATATCTTACCCGCGGATCAACACAAAACCGCTTTCATTTGTCCTTGGGGAACTTTTGCCTATCGAAAACTACCCTTCGGTTTGAAAAACATTGGTGCAACATTTCAACGTGTTATGTCTTACGCTTTCCATGATATTAAGCATATTGTACAACCTTATTTAGATGACCTACCAACGCATTCCATGCATCGTAGTGATCATCTGGCCCACCTCCAAGCCATTTTCCTTCATTGTCGGTTCTATCGTATACGCTTAAACCCACTTAAATGTGTCTTTTGTGTGGAGTCTGGATGACTCCTGGGATTTATTGTGTCACGTTAGGGGATAAGGGTAGATCCTTTGAAGGTCGAGGCGATCCTCAATCTCCCTCCTCCTTCCTCACATTGCCAGCTACAAAGTTTGCAAGGGAAGGAAAAATTTCTACGTTGTTTTATCCCAAACTAAGTTGAGTTAACACTTAGATTTACTAAACTACTAAAGAAGGGCTCTAAGTTTGTATGGGACACCACTACCAATAAATCCTTCGACACTTTGAAACTGATTTTAATCCATACCCCACTCCTTTTCCCACCCGATTATAGTCGATATTATTTCCTTTATCTCCCTGCTTCAGACTCTACCATTGCCATGGTTTTGGTCCAAGAAGACGATCTACACAATGATCATGTCATTTATTATTTGAGTCGGAGTCTTACGACTACCGAAGCCAAGTACTTACATGTTGAAAAACTGGCCTTGGCAGTTGTTCAAGTTGTCCAATGTTTATGTCACTATATTCTATTACACAAGACCACTGTAATTTATGATTGCAACCCTATGCAACACATTATTACACGTCAATTGCTAGGGGGGAAATACTCCAAATGGATAGTGCTTCTCCAAGAGTTTGACTTAGAATTTGAATGCACTAAGTCCAAGAAATCCTTGGTGTTTCTCGAACTAATATGTGACCTTCCCTCCTCTAAGAAAAAAAATGTGGCAGAGGATTCCCTACCCGATGAATCCTTTTTTCTGATCAGTTCTAATGATGCTTGGTATGGAGATATTATCATTTATCTCCAAACTCAAACTTTCTGTCCAGACCTCTCTAGTATAGACCGTCGTCGCATCCGCTATCAAGCCCGTCAATACATCATTCTCAGTGACACTCTTTATCGTTGTGGTGTTGACTCTATATTATGATGTTGTCTCACCTTTGATGAGGCCAAGAAAGCTTTGAATGAATACCACTTTGGAGCATGTGGGGATCATATGTCCAGGTATGCCACTGCCCAAAAGACCTTGCGAGCAGGGTACTTATGGCCTTCTTTATTTAAATATTGTATAACTTTCGTCAAGAAATGCCATGCTTTCCAAACATACAATCATAAGATTAGATCCCATCCCTCTCCCTTACACCCTGTAGTTTCTGTTGGACTTTTCGCTAAATGGGGTATCGATTTCATGACCTATAACCCTCACTCGATCGGAGGGTATGGATACATTATCGTAGCCATGGATTATTTCACGAAATGGGCCGAGGCGATGCCTACATTTGACAATACGGTAAAAACTACAGCCCTATTCATATTTAATCACATCATCACATGATTTGGAATTCCACAGTCTATTGTCATTGATCACAATATCCACTTTAGAAACTTCATGATGTCTGAGCTTACAGACAAGTTGGATCTTCGACATGAAAACTCAACCCCCTACTATCTACAAACCAATGGCTAAGTTGAAGCGATCAACAAGGTTCTTGTCACTATGCTTCGACGGATTATAGGAATTCACAAAACAAGTTGGCACACGATGTTGTTTTCAGTATTATGGGCCTATCGGACATCCGTGAAGTCTGTCACGGGTTTTAAACCCTTCCAATTAGTGTATGGTATAGAATTTGTCCTACCAATTTAATGTGAGATTCCATCGTTAAAACTAGTTGTTGAACTTCTCCCAAACACCTCTATTGAAGAAGAATGTATGTTGTATCTTATGAAATTTGACGAAGCCTGTCGTGATCCCACCCTAGTTATTGAAACCCAGAAGAAACACGTCAAATCCCAATATGATAAGCATGTCAAGCCACGCATTTTCTCTGAGGGTGATCTAGTTCTCCTCTATGAACAATGTTGTGATTTGCTAGGAGCCAGAAAATTCATGGCTATGTGGTGAGGCCCTTATATTGTCAAACAAGTGTTGGAGAAGGGAGCCTACAAGTTAGTAGATTATGATGGAATTCCTTTGAGTAAACCTAGAAATGGGTTTTACTTGAAGAAGTACTATGCTTAGGCTATCTTTGCAACCAATTCTTCTGCTTAGTCGTAGCACTTATAACCTAGCTTCTGTTGCGTGGGCAATCTATGCACCCATGAACGAATTTATCAGTCTACATGGTGTTTGCCTTGGTCGTGCAACCAATAATATCGTAGAGTTTAGCACAGTCATCAAATTGTTGACCGATGCTATCTCACTTGGGATTCGTCGCCCGGTTATACGACTTGATTCAAAGCTAGTAGTGCTACAGTTAAGTAATGTCTATGTTATCCGAAGTCCTACTTTATTATGGGTATATTTACGAATTCACCTCTTGGAACGTTATTTTGATTATATCGAGTATTAGCACATTCCTAGATGTCTAAATACATTAACTGATGCATTAGCTAATTATGTGTTAGATAAACATCTGAGACATTTATAAATCCAATCACACATCACATGTATTATTCAAATCAAAATAAGCTAGTAGAAGCCTCATGTATATATATAACGATAAAAGGTTTTTACAAAAAAGATTGTTTTCCATCCCTAGACCAAAATATCAAAATATGAAGCTCATAGCTTCTACAAAATGGCATCATGGATTTTTCTCTCGGTAACACACTATTGCTTGTTCTACCCTATGGAGCAATCGTCTCAGTGGACCAAACACGCCTATGCTATGGCACTGGAAACGCCTTGAGACCTCGTTGATCGACATATCTAGGATGCCTGCTGTCAAACCCTCCAGATTGTGCTCGATTGCTTCATAATCATCCACATCCCATTTTTCTACTACCATTGCTTCCCCTAGCCTCTAGATAGGGGATGTACTCGGGGATCAGAATGGGATCGGAATGGCCCTACATCTTCATGGTCAAAATATTTTGATTAGTCATTGGGTTGAAAACATAAAAAATGTTTAATATTTTGAAAAAAATTATAAAAACACCATAAAAGAAAAATGTTTTTCTTACCTAGATCCCCCCACTGAGAACCCTCAGGTAAAACCAAGTCAGTATCATGGAGAAATTCCAGCCCGACATACACATAGTCATCGATCATCAAGATCTGGGGCTCCATCCAATCAAAAAATGTATCATTATATTTAATAATGGGCCCCACTACATGCTAGGACATGAGATCACACCACTGCTTCATCTACAGATCTCGTGGCACTAGTATATTCCAATCTACCTGTAAGTGTAGGTGAGGGAATAAGTGTCCTCAAAGAATAAGTTTGCTCAGTGTGCCAGAGCGGGATGTTACATGTTCCTACAAGAGGAAAACATTATGAGCAAAATTCTCATGCTTGAGAATTTTATTTCATGTATATAAACAGATTTGAGAAATTAAAAAAAAAAAATTGCTATGATATTCTAACAATTAGTTTGCCTGATTGAAGGTTGAGAAAATTGCAGGAATAATGGTATTGGGTATGACATTGTTGTAATCCATATTAAACATTTATGCGTGCAACTGCAAGAGCCAAACGAATTATGAGCAGGAAGCTCATGCTTGGAAAATTTTGTTTTCCTGTATAAAACAAAATTGACATTTATGATTGAAAATTGTTATAATGATATATCATGATGAATGCATGTGTATAATACAAATGAGATGGTGTCTATAATACATATGAGATGTTGCCTATGGAAGATGGAAGCTTGGGAAAAAAAAACTAGAAGGAAATCAAGCTCAATGATAAAGGCATAGAATGAAGAAAGTCTAATGGACTTGTTGCAGCTGGAGTTCTTGGAGCCACAACTCTGAAAATTCTTGAACGAGTGCACTAGAGCTCTAGAGGAAAATGGAATAACCTAAGGGGCTACATGGAAGAGAAAGGGGTTTATTTCTTTGGGTTGTATAGGATGATAGGGAAGGAGAGCTTATTGGTTGGAACTCCTACTAGAAATATAATTTCTAAAGATAATTATACATGTTTGGGTCGAAATGCCTATGTATACATGTTTTCGTTTAGGCCATAGTGCCTATGTATATAAGCCATTGGATGGACTGCTAGTGTAGATTAAAGACCAAAGTGTCTTGAATTGTAAGAACACCAGTATGATGTTGTGCATTGAGGATAGTGCCAAAATAAGAGGAGGGGGATGTAACACCCCCGGTTTTGATCCCTATGAACTAGAATGTATTATGTAATTGTGACTTAGGTTACTGAGTTGATTGAGTTGGAAAAGGGGCCAATGTGCCTAGGAATTATAATACTTCATATATTAATAAAATGCATCATTGGGTGCAGGAAGAAAAAGGACAAGAGATAGGGGGCTATGATTCCACAAGAGAGGGGGATAAGTCTTTTTATTATATTTTATTTTCCCATTTTTCTTTTAATTGAGAAAAGTGGTTACATGAGCCTCTTGGGGGAGGCCATGTGGTTCTTTATTTCCAAGTAAATATATAAACAACCCTTTGGGATGTTTGTGGGTTCATTCATTCACTTTTACACCCTTCTCACTCTTTCATTTTGGTGTCTCATTCTTTATAATTCATGTTCTCTTGGTCTGAGCATGGAAATGAATGGATGGAAGAGGAGATCCATTTCTAGATGGTTGTAATAAATTATTGATCATTTCAGAAGGGAATGGATACCTGAGTGCATGAGATTGATGGTATTTTGGAAAGAACTGTCCACAACTGAGAATACTTGGAGTTTCCAGCAGGGATATTTCCTTACCAGTAGAATTGGAGCCCTGGAGAGAAATGGAACATCCTGAGGGACTACATGGTAGAGAAAGGTGTTCATTTCTTTGGGTTGTGCAGGCTAAAGGGGAAAGAGAGTTGGAAATTAGGATTTGTTGTGTGGTTGGGAAACCTGAGAGATAGTTAGCCAATTGTTATGTGTTTTAGATTTGTCCTAGGACCCATCCTTGTGGATTCATAGCCTTGGCTCGGGGGTGACCTGTTGTTGAGAGTAAATTAACAGTAGGGTCTATGGTTGGGAGGAACGTCTTTGGTCTGCAGTCAATTGGTGAATGTTTACTTGCAAAGATAAGTTCTCTCTGTGTTTTATGTATAATGTATATCCCATTGTGTATTTAACTATATCTCATATTCATTTCTATGTGCATGTTTGTTGGTTATTTTTTGTGCATGGCACACTGCTTATTTATTTTATGTTGTAGCATGGATCTTGATTAATGCAAGTGAGTCTTTCATGCTTAATTTCAAATTAATTATTATCAAAATTCAAAATGAGTTTTAAAGTGAGTTTTTGAGGTACGTGGCCATCTTCTGGGTGTCTGGGTATGTTACAACTTCATTACCCAATTTACACCAAATCACAATTCTTAAAGAGTTTATGGGTTACAGTAATACATTTTTGACAAAATTACAACTCTTTCTATTAAGAGTTTATGCAGCAAGATACCTCGTTATCAAATTATTCTAAGTCTTCGTGATCTGGTGTTAAAACTTTTAATGATTGTTATCAAAAGAACAACCCGTTATTTACTTTGGATTTTTGTTTAGTTATTACATTATGTTTTGATTTTTTTAGGTTTTAATTTAGTTTTTCATTCTATTTCATTCTAGTTAGTTTTTCATTTTTGATTAGTTTTAGAATTAGTTTTAGATAGTTTTAATTTTATTATTTTTATTTATATTTCAATTTAGTTTAGTTTATTATTGTTAGGTTTATTACTTTTTAATTTTAGTATAGTGTTATTTTAATTTGTTTTAGATTTGTTTTTGTTTTAGTTTTAGTATAATTAGATTTTAATATGATTTCGTTATTTTTCAATTTTATTTTAGATTTTGTTTCTAATCTTATTAGATTTAGTTTTTCTTCATAAATCATATTTGTTTTAAAAACATTTTACGGTTTGGATTGTAGGGAAAGATGGAGGATTTGAAACCAAAGATCAAGGAGAAGAAAAATAAACTCAAGGGGCTATAAAAGTAGGACAATACCTTCAATGAAAGAATTAGAGGCTTGGAAATCCAAGAATTTTATGGCAACAATAGGCTATGTTATGTATGAAGCCCACAAGGAAATTGTAATTCTCTGAAACACCTTTAAGAATAATGTATTGAATTCATTGATCATTTTAATCAAAGCCTTATTTTCTTTCTATTTCTCATATTAAGCTTCTCAAATTCTCACAAATGTTCTTTTCTTTCACAATTTGTAATGAGATTGATGTATTTTCAAGATAGGAATTTGATATGACCATGACTTCTATCATATATGTTTATCGATTTTATGACGTAGTCATATTTAATAGGAACATATAAATATGTTTTGCAAGTTATTTAATCTAAGTATATCAACATTGGATTCATAATTTATGCCCAACCCATACACTTAATCTTTTGCTAGATTCATCGTTTGAGATTCCGAGCAAACTATCCTTTCTTCATCCTAGATTTGTAGAGATTGATTTTTCCTTCTATATTGTTTGAGATTTAATTGTCTTCTTATTTCCTCCAAAATGGATCCATACCCAAACTGCTTCATCTCCCCATTCTTGCTCTTGGTCAACTGACTCTTCATACTGTGGAGGAGTCCATCACACCAATTGAACACACGAGGTTTCGTGCATTCCACGGCATACTGGAAGTAGCTCTGTAGAGCCATGTGCGGAGAAGCACTCCCTGCCATCCGTGCAATGGTGAAAATAATGGTTCTGAGCACTAGATCATGAACCCCTCTGATAGCAAATTTACCCTTGCACCGCTCGGCCTCAGGTTCACAATAACATTTGATGTATTCACTCATCGGCAAACCACCACCTCGACCTCCTTTTAAGGTCACTTGCGCCCCATGACAAGATAGCCCCGTCAAGAATTAAATATCTTCTATGTCCAAGGAAAGCACATGAACACCCACATGAAATACTTGTTGGTCCATGTCCCACATATGAACCAAATATTCCAACAGTCTCAGTTGGGATCTCATGCCCTAGATCTTGAAGAACTTTAACAAACCACACTGTCATAGGGAATTTATGGTTCTCAGATCATTTAAAGCCATTGCATCATCATCTTCATGCTCTCTTTCTCTCCACTCCGACATCTTTGCAATCAAAATACCTGCATGGAGATGAAAGAAAGAAGTTAGCACCTTTAGTCATCATTTTTTGAAATTCATTTTGGTCCAATGCATCATTTTCTTTTTGGGTTTTCGACCGCCGCAACTGGAATTCACTTACAGAGAGGGGTTTCCGCAAGTGAACCATTGGGAACCTACAAAAATCCTTTATTTCCACAGGCCCCGATATAGGGAACCTACGGTGGCCCCAGCACATGCCTATGGCCCAAAAATTCACCCAAAAAATCATATTTTAACCGATTGAAATGAATCTTAAACCATTGAAAAGGAATAAGACGAGGTACTCACCATTTTCATGCAAACCGTTCCCTGAATGATCGTCTGTGCTCCCCACAATCGACCGCTGAAATATGAGGTGAAAAAGGGGCTCTTAGACAAGTTTGTGACCAAATACAAATGAAATAGTGAAAATGAGTTCTTACCCCTATTTATCTCATTTTTTACTTTTTCTAAAAATATTTTATATCATTTGAATATATTTTCTCAAAAACCTACCAGCCTAATGGTCTTGTGAGTGTTTTTTTTCTCGCAGATGGGCAGTCTACGGTTTCGAACAATGAAGTATGGATAGTTTTTGCGATTTGTTTTTCTTTTTCGTCGCATGTACGATTACTTTTTAGGGTTTTTTAGAAAAACCTCAAGCTTAGTAATTGTTCATTCTCGTGCTCGAAAATTGATGAGAACGTAACCGAGTATACTTTTTCATCTTTTCATACTCGTCATGGTAACACAAAAATAACGAAACTTACGGAGTAACCTTTAATATCTTTTCACACTCCTTAAAAACGAAAAGATTGTCGAGCGACCTTGTTTTGTTCATGCTCATAAAAGTATTTGAATAAAACATTCGATGGGCAATAGTTTATCACTTTCTTGGTCCTGTTGAACTATTTTACGAAAAATTAACTGAGAGAGTTCTCTTTTAAGTGTTTTTCTAGACTTTATAAACATGAAAAACCTTTGAGTTTTCTATCTTTGGACTCGTTAAACAAACATAAAAAGGCTCATATGGGACTGAACCACTCCTTCTTAGGGTTCGTTAAAAATACTCTGAGGGACTCGTTCGAAGGATGAGCTTAGATCAACAAGCATATGCTATCCTTGTCAAGATTACGTAAAAATAAAGAGGTACTTGTGAGAAATGGTGGGGGGGAATTTGGGAAAGAGGTGTGTCTTTGTATTTGTGTCAGTGGAAGTAAGCGTCGCTCTTGAACATGGCACGCCCTTCATCATTTGAATCTGGGTTGGGAAATCCATTTGTCTCATGTCTGACTTTATGCAAATTCGTATCTTGGGTCGTCTTTGAGTCAATTCTGCCAAGACTAGTGTCGTGCCATTCATATGTTCAAGAGAATTTCAACCAAGCCCTCTATTAAGTCGGTCATCTGCAATTGTCAATTCCTACAATGTCATCCTTCCTTGTGTCAGTTTCAAATCATGTTCATACTTTGCTATAGCCTAAATCTATTACTTATTTCATGTCATTTGATGGGGGATACATCACGGACCTCCTGTGACGAGTCTTTTCCTGTCGAATTCAGCTCATTATCCAAGAACAATACTTAGAAATTATTTGGTGCCTTAGAGCCTTCATGCCTCAGTGGTAGGTTTCTTCACTTTCGACAGTGGATTTACATCATTAATCCCTAATCGAGAGATTCCATCGAGTGTTCGACTTCAGCTCATATATTCACACTCATTGGATTGTACTATGGTACCTTGGGAGTCATTGACATCAATGGTGATTTCCCTCGCACTTGTTAACGGATTTTATTAACGATTGGTAATCAAGTGGTTTCTAACCATGTTCGACTTTAGTGCCTGTAATCACATGGCTAGATTCATATT
This sequence comes from Picea engelmannii, assembly GCA_009831015.1. NCBI lineage: Eukaryota > Viridiplantae > Streptophyta > Pinopsida > Pinales > Pinaceae > Picea > Picea engelmannii. The sequence goes on along the minus strand of ML788758.1, from coordinate 9,267 downwards.
AACGGACGACGGGATTGAAGACCCTAGACTTCATCATTTTCTATCAAGGTTGCAATGGAGTATTTGTGATTTGAATTGACACATATATCCACTTTGTATGTCTCATGGCTATGTTTGTATCTGAGTTTTCCAATACATAGATCCACAGTGTATTCCTGGTGGATATGTAGAATCTTGATGACATGGATCCATAGTGTATAATTGGTGGACATGGCTTATGTTTATGATATCAATCATTTATAGTCTGAACATGGGAATGCCTACTTCAGACATGGTATAATATTGTGTGGATGCTTGATTGTTTGCAGGTCCCCAATTGGTGCGCTCCTTGTTCCTGACACACACATGCATTTTTACAAAGTATTTCAGTTTTCATGAGTTCTAGCCTCATACTTTGAGGGGCATTATATTATACATTATTTTGGTCACCCTAGTGATGATTTCACAAACATGTGTTCAGGCTCCCAACATGACTTTTTTCCTGAGAAAAGAAACTTATTTCCTCCTCTACAAGGCTTCATTTTAGAAAGGGTCTACAGGCTTCACATATTACACAGTGCGAAAATCTATCATTTCCGCAGGATGCTCTATAACTGGCCCGTGGGATTTCCGCATGCTGTTATATAGGTAGGGTGCGGCGGCGTTCCAAAGCTAAAAGAGGAAAGAGGTTTCATGAAGTTTCTAGAAGGGGAATCTTCTAGAATGTGAGGTTGCGTCTGTATGGTTGTGATCCTACTAGTTTCTATGATTTGGTGAGATCATCCTCATCCCTTTAACCACTTCACCTTCTCCTATATAATCATGGGCTTCTCATGGAAAAGGTTAAGCAATATTAAGTAGAGAATTGATTAAAGAATGGGCTAAAGACTGTGTGAAGAATCCTATTTCTAGTGATGCTTGAGGTTACCATTTGCCCATCAAGATTTTGTGGGTTATCTTCATGTGAATTTTGGAGCAAGTCTATGTGTGTGTGTGTTGGAATGAAAGACCACTAAAAGGGAACTTGCAACATCAAGGAAATTCGGTTGTATCTTCTACTTTTCATTAATATAATACGGTGGCACATATCTTTCCCATAAAACGATTAGTATTTTATTACATGATTCCTTGATCACATGTTTAGGTTGTCATTGAATTCTACTATTGTTTCTTTCATGTTGGTTGGTTTGTGTTATCACAGATATGATTCCGCAAGAGAATTGGGGTGACGCGGGGACAACAAAGATATAAGGAAGCGATTCATAAGGTATGTTATCTATTCCTCCTTTGGTAGTAAACTCAATGATCACAACTTAGGGAAAGGGTCTTGTTTCGTCTCATTTTTTTCTAGATCTAGGTGGATCTAGGGGGATTAGTTCATGTCTGCATCTACCAATTTACCCAATAACACTTACACAAGAGAAGAAAAAACTCATACAGATGGGCCGCATGAAAGATCCCAAAGCACATGCACTCACCATGCATGATGGAAAAGGGTCATCCAAACAAAACGGGAAGGAGGGATATTCCAAACCCTTTAATGATTCTACAGGTTCCATAGACTCTTCAGATTCCAAGAAGAAGAAGAAGAATAAGAAGAAGGGAAAGAAGTGCACTTACTGTAATAAACCAAATCATGAAGAATCCACGTGCATGAAGAAACAGATTGATCTTATGGCACAAGCACTTCAACAGAACAACCTTAGAAAATTCATTCCAGAGGGAGTCAAGAAGAAGAAGGAAGAATATCATGCTCCTAAGAAAGGTAATCATCATGCTCTTGTTGAAATTAATTCCTCATCTGATCCATGGATTATAGATTCTGGTGCATCCCATCATATGGAAATGAAAGAGGAAGTTTTATCTTCTTTAAGTCCATGCTCAAGACCCCTATTCTCATGGGGGATGATACTCCAGTAGCAGTAGTAGGAGAAGGGAGAGTGGAACTCCATAATGGTATTTTTGAGATTGTTCTACATGTTCCAAATATTTCTATGAATCTACCCTAAGTTTATCAAATCACTTACAAAGGTAAAAAGGTTGAATTTACATTAGATTCAGTTTCAGTAATTGACATGCATGACAATTCCATCATTGCAATTGGTGAGGTGGATCACAAGTCAAGGTTGTTTAAATTCACTAATTTTTCTGACAATGAATCCTCTATTATACTTACACATAAGGAGAGTACTTTGCATGCACCTCCAGTGCAACATGCATATACTCTTGTGCTTCCATCAGTTTCAGACATTAGAGATGATTCCATACACTCAGATTCTATACATGGAAATAAGCAGGTAGTACAACTAGATAAGAAGCCAGTGCCAAATCTTTAGATGATACCCAAGAAGGAACATACCACACTTCGGGAAGAAGGAAACCTTGCAGGGAATCCATTGGATTTGAGAATGACTCGATCTCAACATGAGGAGCCTTCTAATGTACTTTCATATTCAAAACTTGTGATGCCCATGCATTTCTATATGGTTCAATCCACTGACCTACAGAACTACAATAAGGTTGTGGGAAATACATTATGGAAATAAGCCATGCAAAAGGAGTATGACTCACTCCTACAGAACCAAACTTGGAATCTAGTTCTAATTCCACCATAAAGGAATATGTTTAGGTGCAGATGGGTCCATAGGATCAAGAGGTACAAGGCTCAACAGGTTGCCAAAGGACTTCATCATATCCATAAAGATTTCTACATCTTCACGAAGACTTTCAATGAGCATAAGTTTCATACTTTATGGGATCGTCTTGCAATGAGGAACACAGTTTCCTAGCAGCTACCATTTTCTTCTTTTGATACATCATCTTTTGAGGGGAGGGTTTGTTCCCACGTGGTTTTCCCTCTTTCCTCATTTTTATTCATTGTTCATTAATTGCATTGTATATGAGTACCTAAAATTGCCTAGTAGCCGAGACTCATTTTTTACACCATAGTGATGTTCAGTGGGGGTGTTGGAGAAATTTCTATTTTAAACTTTAACACTAGTTCATTGGGAGTTAACTGACTCGTTCTATTTTAGACTTTCTAATATTGGACCATCACTATTATGCATGGATTCTTAATTATAGGATGTCATTATCTATATGAGTTAAGATCACTCACTCATTGATCAGATCATAATATACATTGATTATCATTCTTCATTGTGTATCTCTCCTCCTTTTCTTGATAATCTTTGTTCGTGCATTCTTTAGCTAGATATCCTGTGTAGGTTTCCATGAAACAATGAAACTGGGTGCCTACTTTAATCCATATAAATCCTTCTTCAATCTCCACACATGCATCTCCCTGTCATGTACCTCGAACCCTTGTGGTTGATCCACATATACTTCATCTTTTATTTCACCATTCAAGAAGTTTTTCTTCACATCAATCTGATGCACCTTCCATTTCATTACTATGACCAACAAAAGTATAGTCATGATAGAGGTATATCTTTCCACGGGAGAAAATGTCTCCTCATAGTCAATGCCTTCCTTCTGAGAGAATCCTCCAGCCAAAAATCTAGCATTATACTTTTCAATACTACCGTCAGTTGCATGTTTTGTTTTGTAGATCCATTTTGAACTTACTAATGTTTTCTCCTTCGGTATGGGGACCACATCCCATAAATCATAATTCACTATGGAATTATATTCTTCCCCCATGGAATCCTTGCATACCCTCTTTTTTGTAGCTTCTGCATAACTAGATGGTTCTGCATCCATGATATCCTTGGGTGGAATCCTTTGGTTCCATCTCTCTCGTATCTACAACTCTAGGGATTCAATTCTCCTCATCATGAAATTCCTCTGCACAATCCTGGTTTGACCTGTGAAAGGCCACATCCATAGTCACTGGAATTGTCTCTGTTATCTGGCATAGTCCCATCTTGGGAGGTACATAATGTCTGACAATGTCACTTCATGACATCATGTTTGACTTTCTACATGAGCTAATTGACTCCCTTTGAGTCTGCACAATCTTGTAACTCTAATTTCATACCATATTCATGTCCTTATCACTTGGTTTGACTTCTTTTGATTTTTTTTAACATCGTGGAATATATTGCTATGCCACAAAACTTGGTCGTGAATGGCCTGAAATCACACTTTCTTATATCGAAGAACTCTTTTGTAGAAACAATGGTGATAAGACCAGGATGGAAACCTTCAATTATATGTGGTTAAAGTAGAAACCCCTCGTTATTTTGAGTGCAGCTCTACAAAAAGCATACCAATATCTTCATGTATGCCCTTGAAAACCATTGCTATATTGTTAGATTGATAAAAAATGTATATAACTCCTCATATCGCACTCACACATCGTTTGATGTGTTATCACTCTGTAAATTTGTTGGGTTGATAAACAAATGACAGAGGTAAAAATTTCAACCAGCTTTAGGTTGGATTCTGACCCTTCCAACCAGAGAGGGCACTCTCAAATGTGTAGACACTGAAAAAACTCGAAAAGATTTGGCAATGGACACACAGAGGTCATATTCTGTAATAGGACAATTTTTTTAAAGGGGTTGGTAGGACCAACAAGAGAACAGGGCCATTGGGAAATGGGGTCAACTTCTGAAGTACTTATGAATCTTTTAAAGCTATGTATTCCTGAGGGAACAGAGGAAAAATAGGCATTGTGTTCAGCCAAATAAGAAATATGAGATGGTCAGTGGAAAAAGAGGAAGTACCACCATGACAAGATGCATCTAATAAAGGACAAATCTCTTGGCATAGCTCTAGAAGAAGGAACACAAAGGCTGGCTACTAAAAACAGAGCATTGATAGTGGGTGAATTCTGAACCAGAAACCAATAAACATATAACATGTATAATCAATATAAGAAGGGGCACCATCAAGATGAATTTCTTCTTCTACTTAAAGATTATTATTAGCAGCAAAAACACATTCATGAATATGAAATACAGAAAAACTTATTGAACATTAACACCATGATGAATCTCGGTTATCCAAGAATACCTTCTTTGCTTGTATTAAATTTCATAAGAAATCAAAAAAAATTCCTGCTATAGGGGAAGGCCCCTCTCCAGCCAGTCGAACCCTTCATTTATATTTTTAACAGTATATATAGATAAATTACATATGAGACCCAAAACGGATCATCTTCTCCAAGATTCCAAAAATAGATATCAGTTACAGATGGAGTAACATACCAAACCGAACTCCTACTTTCTAGGGAATGTTACAAACTAAAAACTGAAATATTTGAGATCCTTACCCTGAATGCTATCTGTTTACAAAATTACAATATTCCCTGAAACGAACTTGATTTAGCTTGTCATGAATTTTTCATTTTAGCTTTTCAATTGATCCCTTTAAAGTGTCAAGCCAACCGGCTGGTCTTCTTCAGTACCTTCGATCGTTCCAGCTTTAGCCTCCTCCTTTCGTTGTGTTTTCCTTTTTCTCTCACTAGATTGTGTGTAGTTTCCATCTGCATATCCATTAATGATCAAGTCTTTCATAATAGGATTCAACCTGACCTCTTCACTTGGTTCTGGCTCATCAACAGATTTTGCGCGAGATTTTGTTTTTAATAATTGCACAGTATGCCTTTTTCTCCTTTTACTTGATATCCCTGACATATTATTCGAATTTCCTGCTTTGTTGAAAACTGTTGGATTTTTCTCCTCAATTGTAAATGGATTGGATGAGTGATTCTACTTACAGGTATGCTACTCTGGAATAAAACTTTAATTACCCAAAATAGAGTAATTTCACCTTTGTTTTGAGTAAAAGTCGCCATCAAGCACTAATCATGGGATATTGATGAAAATCCTTACAGGGATAACGACTTCTCACGTTCGGCCATTGATTTCCAACGATGAGTTTTAAATCGGTTATTTGACGATGATAACTTGGCATTGCGCGGGCGAATGGTACCTAGACAGGTGTCTCAAGATGATTAGATTGGTCGTCAAATTTCATTTCCACATGTGACCCGTGGATTTGAGACATTTAATGACACTTAACACGTGATTTAGGGGTGTGATGGATTGGTTTCTAGTTCACCCATTTCCTCCCCCAAAATGCACCCAATGGTGCCATGTTATCCCGAGCCGAAACCCCAATTTTATTTTTGTCCTGCGTTTAAGAATTAGCCTTCGTGCTAGTTCTTCGTCGAAAATGATCCCTAACCGTTGATATGTGGTGCCCACAATTTGTGACCCGTCAAGTCTCGTCAACTCCGCACTTCCTCTAGACTTAGCCCCCTTCCTCCAGATATGGCCCCGTCCCCCAATTTATTGCATCTCTACACTGGTTTAGGCTCTTGCTAAGTCCTGAAACTTGGATTCCATATAAAAATTGTTATAATGATAACATGGGCTCCAATTGGGGATGATATCCTCCTTGTGAGGTAGAAAAGAACGCGTAGACTCGGTGTCTTATCCATTGAGCTACTCCCAAGACAGGTCTGTACTCCACCTTGACCTATCACCAACGTCCGTTGAAAATCGAAGTCTGCACAGTGCTCTTACTTGGAGACTGAACATTGGATATACTGCTAACATCTAACTGAACACTTTATTTGGAGACCTAAACTCGAAAATTCCTAATCATCAAGATTATTCGCACCTACCTACCCTAACTGCTGAAATGAGATTCCAATTAAATGAAATCATAATTCCAATGCAACCATGCAAGAATTTCACCTATTGTCTAGCTTCTTTGCACATGCTTGGTCCAAAACCTGTTTACTGATAATTCATTTAAGAATTTACATGTGAATTCAAATCTCAAAAATTCAAAAACATTGGGACTATTTACTTCCTCCAATAGAACTGCAAATGGATCCTCTAAACCATGCATAAAACAACCATCATGTTTCACTTCTCTCAGTGCATTCCTGGTTTCATGTGATTTAACTAGTTGATTTTTACCAAGAAGTTGAAAATTCAGGTGAGACTGTTGGGAATAGCAATCTTCTGAACTACAAGATAGTTTTGATCGGAATAAACCTCCTAGTAGCAAGAAATCTATATTTAATGTTTATGTTGACTAACCATCATCTTCATCTCTAAGCTTACAACCCATGATAAGCTGTAAATTTTGATTGTTAAAAATCTCCATATAGCATGCCATAGGATCATGAAACAAATGAGAAAACATTTCTTTTTTATGAGAAAAAACAGAAGGTCATGCCTCCTTAAAAGTGTTTGTTGTTCTTACTCTACTTCTTCAATGCTAAGAACGTTTTCAGAACCATAATCTTCAAAGGAATTAGATAAAACAACCGCTTCTTTATGATCTTTTTACATTTATGACTGAATCGTGACATACATTGTTTTGTTGCTTCCCTGAAACTCTATGACATTTGTTTGTTAATTTCTTAAAGTATCCATAGATGGTGTTTCAGAGACTTCATCCATGTCTAAACCCATTGGAATTCTAACAACCACGTCATTCATGGGAGAAGGAAAACACTTCTGAAGTAATTTGTTTTCTTGGAGATTTTGTTGAATGTCCTCATCAAGTTCAGGAGAAGGAAAATGACTTTTGACAACACTTTTTTGATTAAATTTCTCTATTTTCTCATGATTTTCTTTTAACCATTCAAAGGAAGAAAAACATAATGGAAGATAGTTTTCATTTGCAAGTCCATTGCTTTCTTCAGATTCAACATCATGCCTTGAGGGTTTCTGATTTGAAACATTATAAACATTTGGATTCAATAATTTGAAAGAAGAAAATCATAATGGAAAGGTTCTTCCACCTGATTCAAAATCTTCTTCATTTTCTTTACTACTGTCATATGCACATTTTCCACTTTCTTTGGATTGTTGAACACACTCGTCTTCATCTTCATTTTCGACCAATGGCTGCAATTTTTTGTCATTTTTTCCAGTGAATCATCGTTTTTTGGCATCATCACACCTCTCTTGGCTTCAATGATGGTCTTGTAATTTATTTTCAATAGTTTAAAGGAGAAAAGCACAAAGGTAGAGAAATTCCTTTAGTTGATTCAATAATGTGATATGTAGGTTGATTGCTTTTAGTATATTGTTGAAAATGAACATTTTCTGATAGAGAACATGCAATTGGTTGTTCCAGAAAGTCGACATTACAATCATCATTATATTCATCATATATAGGCAAATCATCATTGTCTGCAATGTCATCTAACAAGAACAAACTTGGAACATCAACCTGCTCTTCAACGGACTGATTTGTAAACTGATCTTCTTGACTGTCTCCAAATGACCATATAAAAAAATCAACTCCATTCTTATCATGGGGTGGATCATAAACTAACTTAGAACCCTCTCTTTCAATAAGTGGAATATAATCTTTTTCAAAATCATTAGCATTTAAAACTTCAAGAGGACCTATTATATTATCAACTTTATGCTCAAGATTCCAATCAACTATTTTCTGTTCATATTCACTTTCATGTTCTTGAGCATCTGACTCCTCATTTAGAATTTGTTCACATGCTTTCATATTGTGTTGAATATCTTGAGCATCATTAAACACTTGTTGTAAAGACTTAGGTCTTATTTCCATCAGGAGGAAAGAAAAATCTGGATGAAGAGTAGTTTCATAATGGAACATGGCAACAGATTCAGTGCGCTAAATTTCTTTGGGTAAATTGCAATAAATATTGGGAAAAAATCTATGAAGTATAGAAAAAATTTCATTTCTCTGACTTCTCAAGGCATAAAACTCTGTAATTTGTAGATCCAAATATTTCTTCTTTCCCCAAAACTTCAAAAAGACATTCTTCAATTCCTCCCATGAGCTAATTGTCTCTGGCTGCAAGTGTTTAAACCAGTATTTGGTATCCCCTTTCAAGGATTGAGAGAAATCCCTCATACAAACATCATCATGATCAATCTCAAACAAATCTATAAAATGTTCAAAATATTGGGTGTGTTTTTCAATTGTGATGGCATTAGGTTCTCCATCAAGCACAGGTAGGTACTTATAGTTCTTTGGATGAAAATCATGAAGGATGTGAGGTAATTTTAAAGGATTGTACCTATGATGAATCTTGGAGGGTGTTGGATCAAGTATAAGAGGTGGGACATCAGCCTTGGTTTCATGAGGCTCATCAACTTGGTCATGGTTATCACATGGCTCAGGTGGAAAATTTGTTCAGACTCAGTGATAAATTGACGAGATATATGTATTGTTGGAAGATTGGTTGTTGTCATTGATGTCAACCCTAGTCATGGGTTTTGGACCACAAGATTGATGAAGTTATTTGGACATGAAGGAAAATGCACATGTAGATACAACACCCATGGATGGATAGTATACATCATGCTC
>ML788757.1:401140-411481 GCA_009831015.1 Picea engelmannii | reverse complement strand
CCAGGATAAGGAAAAGTTGATTTATATAACCTATTAGTGGAACTCTATCACCTATATAGTCCCATAGTTGAACTCTCTCCCTCTCTCACTCACTCAAAGTAAGTAGTTTCCTCCACGCTTCTTCTTCCGGGCTCCGTAGGACACCTCAAGGTTCTATTCAGCCTGTAAACTCTTATCTTACTGAAGTTGTAGTGGAGTAGTAATGTTTTAATTTCCCTTTCTTTCCGTATTTAGAGAATCCATTCCTTACTATGGGGTGTGCTTTCCCTTATTTAGTATTCTTTAGTGCCCTTCAGGGAGAGGTTGGCTTTCCTTCCTAGTTCTGATGGGTTGATGAGTAAGAGATTGGCCTTCCAAATTCCATCCATTCATCCCAGAGAAAGAAACTGGATTGAAATGATGGGTTGGTAAATGACTACTCTCTATGAACCTGGCCTATCCTATTGGTTCTCAATTCTACACCTCTCTCGATGGTCGAGAAAGAAATTCCTTAAGACTGGTAAATGAAGTCCTTGAAGTGGGATTTAAAACCTGGCCTCATGAGTGCTTAATTTACTTTTTAACCTAGAAAACAACTGGTAAATTCATTAGTGATAACCTGGCCTTATCTATTTCTTCTTTGGCTCGGTAGGCCACCTTTAAGTATTGAAATTAACACTTAGAGGGGTTCTCAACTGAGGAATGGATGGGGTACGCCACCTTTTGAGTACTGAAATTCCCACGATTGAAGGGCATGGTAAGTCTTGTCTTGCTTGCTGGTATGGATGGGATCTCTAGGATCGTTGTATCGCTGGGTGAGCCGGATGGGATGGATTGCTGGATGGGATAGAGTTATAGATTAAATTCTCTAATAAACTTCTTTCTCATATTGTTATGTTTTTTACCATAGTTTATTAGAGAATTCTTAGTACAACTTCATTCAATTTTAGGGTCGAAATCAACCATCTCTTGGGCCACCTTTAATTAGTGAATTTCCACGATTGAAAGTCGTGGCTGGTTTGGGATCGTCGAATGGGATCGATGGGAGGGATGGCTAGTATAAATTGCATTTGGGTTTGTTAGGCTTCTCTGATTTGATGGCTCGTGCAGTTTCATTCATCAACTCTTGTTCGATGGCTAGTCTACTGCCTTTTCTTTCCATCATGTGAACTCTTTTTTTATCCCAGGCATAGCGGTAACCAACCATGTTGTTATGGGTTGTTTGTTTCCCACCCAACACATCATAAGTAAAAAGGGGGGTTGTTAAATAAGGCAAGGCAGGTTGTAATGCAATACCTTGTATCGCGGGCCTGGGCATGCATAGAGTTTGTAAGCACCACCCCCATTAACCTCACGACTTATTGAGTTTACTAAAGAAAAATTTGAGTTATTTCCCCAGATAGAATACCTAACGATACCCCATAAAACGCAACAGAACAAAGTTTTATTTAAGAATTTTTTCATATTTGGGTTATCCCGAACACCCTCAATCCGTCTTACCGGTCTGATCACTCTTTTCTGATTCTGGGCGTAGCGGTAAAATTGTTCTGTATCTATTGGATAATTGAAGAAAATATCAGCTCGAAGAAAGTAAGAAGGGAGGGAGATGGGCCAGTTAAAGAGAGTCTTAGGTGGATTAGGGAAAACCAATTATATGGCCATTGACGCCTGTTGTAGCCCCACTTTAACCCAAAGAAGGTCAGATTCACTTTGAGCATTGATATTTCTTTTTGGATCTATCAATGTTATGAGTTAAAGAGAAACCTATCTCCTCCCTAGTGCTTTCTTTGTTTATGTTGCTGGCTTGGGTGTTGGTCTCACTTAGCGAGCAACCGGTGGGGTGGCAACTAGATATCGCAGTTCTAAGCACCCATTTTATCCTTTACTTTGGGGTTAAGGTTCCCACATTGATCGTTCATGTAGCTTGGATCCATTAGTAATAGGACCCACTTTTCAGGCCAACATAGGCTCATCTAACAGTTGTGCTCATGCAAAGACGGTGGGAAAATCATCGTAAGCTTAAGCACAATAGCTTAGCCACTTTACACAACAACTGGTTTCTCAATTGATTCAAATGCAACATGTGTTGTGTCCACTCGATTAATAAGTTAAACTCGATCTTGAACTTCAACTGCATATGTAATTGGCACAAAATCAACTAAATCTTCAATAGGAAAGGAACTGGATCCACCCGGGTCAACTTCCTTTGTAATGGACTATCCAATGCTTCTAGGGGATTTCAATTTCGATATGGATCTCCACCTGGGTCAAGAACTATGAGTGTTGGAGGTAAGGTAAGGTAAGGTAAGGATCACTTACATTCTAAACTAATTAGTTCCTGATCAATTGCACCTAGAACGGGGTCTGGAGAAACAGGGTAAACTGAGTTCACCAAATCAAAAGGTTAAACTGGATGACCCACATAGGAATTTGGATCAAAACTAAGGGAAGGAAGCTGGAAATTCAATTTCTTAGTCAACTAGGTCCACAGGATCTGATCGAGTTCCAACTAGATCTCGACAAAGTTAGGATGCAGGCAAAAATGCTCCCTCTCCCGTTGATGGTGGTAAGACAACTGGGTCTATCATCTATGGTGGTTAAACTATAATTGGTTATGCTTCTATCATCTCTTATCCTAGTGGGATTGATTAAACTTAGTCCACTAGTACCGGATCAATTGCACCTAGATAGGCATCCGTTATAATTACACCTACTACCTATAACTTGACAGTTAGATCTGGGCATGGAAATAGATCTGCTCACTATGAATCTATAACTGGATGGAGGGTGTAAAACATAAACATGAACAAATACATCAATTAGCATGGGATATGGATATTGATTAGATGTGCCCGGAGCTGTTGTTTTCTCTTGCAGAAGTATATTATTCACCCACTGGTTAGCATGTTCCTACTTTTGGTACATTCTACCCTATTCTAAAAACACAGCATTACCTATATGTATTACCTACTACTACCCCTACCTATCCAACAACATTAGTAGAAAATTTGAGCTATCTATATAAGAAGTTGTTCCAGGTCCTTGATCAGTATCACAGACAAGGAAAGTGTTGTTGGGGAAAAGCACCCTATGGACTAGCAAATAGAGTTCATACTTTTCATGCAAATATGACAGAATAGAAATTACTTTCTACCTTCATCCCTAGATTTAAATCCCCTTTTCTTAGTAAATTCATGGAAAGATCAACCTACCTCGTTACCGACATTTGATGTCGATCCTCTGTTGTGCTTGATTACTTGTTCGCAATACTCCTTCCAAAGATGACCTGCATTCAAGATGAGCAACAACTATGCATGCATACTACTTATATACTAACGGGTTAGAAATCAAACATAAACTAATCAAACCATAAAAAGTTCATGAATTGGGACGGAAAAGCATTCTCTTTATTACCTAAAATGAGTCAACTTACAAAATTTGAGACCGACCACCGCTCCTTGAACCTAATCCTGGGCTTCTCTTCTTTTGTCTTTCAACTACTTTTCTTTAAATATCCTTTGGCATTAGGAAAGGCTAAAGGGTTGGGACAATGGAATACGTAAATGGGCAGAGTTTCTTTGCTATATTTTTCCTCCTTCCAAATGGTACCCCTACCCCTTCTTTTATAGGCTAGAAGGAGCTAGGTATTTGGACGAACCCTCAGCCATGCATGGCCGAGAGTTTTAGTTAACTCACCCATAGCTTTTGTTTCATTGAAAACTTTCCTTTTTTCATGCTTTTGTCAGTCCACGTAGGTTTTTTTGGGTCAGCCAGCATATACACACGTGCAGTAATGGGTTAGGGCACACGGGCCTTTACACAAGAGGATTTTCAAAGAGTTGTTCAACGATGTTTTTTGGAAAAGAAAGGATATGAGTTGGCCTGATTCCAGGTAAGCATGTGTGGTTCAATTTAGGGTTATAACAGATGCCCCCTAATGTGTGAGGTCAAAATATCATCTGATGGCCGAAATACATTACCAATCTTTACTGATGTGCCAAATGATTGAGCCCAAGGATCAGGAACCAGGAGGTGCCATCTGCAAAATAACAAATGTCTCACCGAGGCGAGCATACCCATGTTCGGGATAAAATAAAACCATGGCTACCAATCAAATACATTGTAGATCCATGTCAAATAACTATAAAGAGTAACTTCGAACAATACATAGCGGAGCTACATCTCAAAATCAGAAAAATATACATATAGAGTATCCATCTTTCAGAAGCTAATTCAACCTGATGGTTGGAGATGAGATCTTCATAGCTCGAGAAATGATTTCAAAATATTCAAAACTTGGGTAAGAGTGTAATATGAGTGTACGAATGCACTACCTAGAGGTCTTCAATGGCTCATCAATCATGGACTTGATAATCTTGATGATCAGACTGAAGGCTTCAGTGATTTCGAACAAGGACTTGATTGGATGTTCAGGATAGCCAGGTATGCGAAAAAGAGACATATTGCAGAGGGGTCGACTCAGGCTTAGTGACAAACTTACCTTGGACAATAACACGATAAGTGATGAGACTCAGGCAACATGTATGTTAATCATAAGTCTATGAAGCAGGAGGCAATGAAAACTCTCCATATGTTTGGAAGAATAACCAAACGGTGGAGGACACAACCTTATATAGCGAGAAAATATTCCTAAGTTCGTACTACATCCCATAGTCTGATGAACAAATGGAAAAATGTGCTTTATCCAAGGGTGACTCATTATGCTTCCAATAAAGAAAATACTTTTCCCTTCCTCTTTTTGGGGTATATTTGATTTTTTTGTTCTTTTCAATAATTGTGGAAAAAGAATAAAGGAATATTACTTTACAATGGAGGAACGAGTATTGAAAACATATAATTTCAAGGCACAAGGATAGGACTGATGTTCTAGTAAAATGATACTCAGGAAAAATCCTTCGACAGCCAAAGGTGTTAAGACGCATAAGAAAACTTTCACAAGGATGATGGATAAGGTATGAAAATGCGGTTGATAAAACACACAATGGTAACGTCCTTCGATGTAAGTTAAAAGAGCCCAGAGAAGGGAATCTCGGTGGTTTTCATATTTAGAGAGTTTGAAAAAACATAAAAGGAGACTGCATTGGGGTACCTTTTTTGAAGATAGTCTAGTCAGTTCAAAAAAGGGGTAAACTAGCACCGATTAGACGTCGATTCAAAACCATTTTAACGAGTGTGACAAGGACAAGATCACTCAGCCATTTTTTCACTTTTGAGTCTGAAAAAATCTTAACTATGGACTCCGTTAGGAATATTCTTCTGGACTAATTTAACGAGTGTGAAAGAATAAGGTCACTCGACGATCTTTTCAATTTTAGGGAGTCTGAAAAGAGCTTAACTATGGACTCCGTGGTGGTTTCTTTTTCGTAAGTTTAGTCCCTCAGGCCCAAAAAAGGGATAAAATTATACCTGAGAGTACTCTTCTAAAGAATGGAAGTTCCATAGAGTATACCTTTGTTTGTATAGTTGACCATCCTGACTGAAAAAGGGGTAAACTACCACCAGACAGACGTGACTTCAAATTTCAGTTTAACAAGTGTGAAAGGCCACAAGATCGCTCAACAATCTTTTCATGTTTAGAGGGTCTGAAAAGGGATTAAAATGAGACCCATTAGTTTTTTGGGAGTCCTGAGGGTGAGATCAAGAGTGAAGAAGAATCATGCAAATGAGGCTCAAACTCATATTCAGGAAATATTATAAGGACTCCCGAGCCTACAGTGTTTTAGAGATGACATGGACACCATAATGCAACCAGGACCTACCTAGGGCATCCATGTTCTGGTAAGCTCTATCGCCAAGTTGCAACACTTCTAAAGAAGATATGATAGTTCTATGTCACAACTTGACGGGATCGATCCTATGGCAGAGGAAAAAGACAACGAGGCACAAAAGTTGGGGAAATAACCTAACCTATATGCTCAAGTTGATTCTTGGAAAAAATTTCATGGACCGTCAAAATTTTCTCAAAACTCAAAAAAAAGTTTCCTAATACCTGATCAAATCCCTCCCATATAACTCTTGAATCACTCTAAATGATTTTTGGTATAAAGAAATTGATAAGGGAGGCCAAAAAAGTGACAAAAAGAGGCCAAAAAGTCTATAAATAGAAGCTGGCAGCTCATTATCACCATTATTGATTTGGAAATTGACTCTGGAGCCAAAAGACCCCCTTTGTTAAAAATGGTGATTCTGGGTGCTACAGTGGAAGAAATGAACTTCTGCTTGGACCAAGTAAGTACAAACTCCCCTATCTAGCTATTCAATTCTTCAATTTTTCATTTGCTTTCATTTTTTGGGTTGGCGTTGACCTTTAAAAGGTCGGCCCTAGGTACATGCGGGTTGTCTTTGGATAGGCCGTGTGTACACTCGAGAAAAGTAAATTCTACCCACGTGTACACATGACTGTATCCTCTTCATCTCACATGGACCCCCCTTTCATAGCAAAAAAGAACCAAAGAATAAGAATTGACCCTCCTGAACTTTGTTGTGTTGGCAGGATGTATGTCCAATGGAGGGAAAGGGAGCATGAAGAAATCAATGAGTTGGTTGCGGGAGATCCAAATTTCGTGGCAGTGTTGATGCAATGTGGTTTACTAAATTTCTTCCTGTGTCCATTTATGCGAGCACAACCAAGGCTACTGGATGCCTTGATTGACTACTGGCACCCTGATGCAGAGGCCTTCATGCTAGAGGGGCAATCACTGGTGCCCACATCTGAGGATATCTACTTTTTGACTGGCCTCTCAAGGAGAGGGGAACCAATCAATTTCAGGATGATTCCTGCGGGACCACATAACATAGAGGAACTGATAGCCAAGCACTGTAGGGCTAGGACAAACCATGTGAGATCCTAGGTGCCCATCAGTAAGATCACTAACCTATCGCTACAGGTGATATTATTACTGATTGGGCGGATTACCGGTTCAGCACCCTTGCATCAGGCGTCTCGCACACAGATGAACTATGCTATCCAGTGCTTGAATGCATAGATTTTTGACTGGAGTACCACACTACTTGAGTGTATAAAGAGGCAATTGACAGATTTTCGACAACGGACACAGAGGAATTTTGGGTTCGGGATGATTTTGTGTTCATTCTTCTTTGAGAGAGTTCTGAGCTTTAGTCCTCAGGAAGTGGTACGAGGACATCAGGCCTCTTTCCCTGTAGTATGTAGATGGGTAATATTACTGTTGTGACAGGGTGGTGGAAGGACCAATGAGTCCTTCAATGATGACTTCTTTGCGTGGATGTCATGGCAGATCCCTATGATTGAGGATTACCCATATGCAGGGATATACTTTTCTAGAGATCCTGAGATACTCGTGCCTCCTGGTGAGGAGTGAGGGGATATGGGTAAGTCTCCACCTTTGTATTTTTTTTGTTTGCATATGTAATTTTTATGTCATTTTTGTTATATATATCATTTTTTTGTATGCTAGAGTATTTGACAGGTATACGTTTGTTGCATGCAGATGTGGGACCCATGCGACCTGTCGATTATGCACGAAACAGGCGTAGCCCTCGGCCAGAGGACACAACTGCCACCGAGGGACCAACAGTAGCAAGGAACCTCCTAGCTGGGGAGGCTGAGAAGGTCCTTAGATGAGTTGAGTGGAACTTCACTACACTCACTCGCACAGTCTCAATGGTAGAGATAGAGGACCTGCCGCCATCCATGTAGCCTCATGTAGTGGGGGCACCTCGGATGTGGGTCCAATTGTTTAGGCATTTAGCCCATGTTGTGTACTATTATAATAGGGCCCATAGGCCCTGAACCTATTTAGACTTTTTTACGTGCCACGAGCACTTATTTGTATATATTTTTTGAGGGCATAAGCCCTGTGACTCGTTATTAGTCCCATTTTTTAGGCGCTTGCGTCCGTCTATGTACTCTGGTTATTTTATGATGTTATATATGGTTTTCTGATCTTTTGTGTCTTATGGATCACGTTTGTAAAAATGTATTTACATGCTTATGTCAATGTTCTTTCATATGTGTGCAAGATGCCAATCTAAAATTTGATTAGCTAGAGTATATGTAATTTGGTTTAATCTCCTAAGAACATGAAAATATGTAACATAATCAAAGTTTCATTCTAAGAGATGTACCCTAAGGAATCATCGGTGTAAAGTTGGATCATGAACCCGATATACTCTGTTTAGCTGTGAAACAACTAGTTGAGCATAGAGATAGACCCGGAGATGAGAGATACCCAATGAAAAGGCGTCACGAAGCAACTCAATAACTGCACTATACTCGACAACATTATTTTTGGTGTCACCTAAGCATATACCTTCGAAAGATAACAACTGGCCCTGAGGTGTAAAGATAACCCAAGCTGCGGAGGCAAGCCTTCGAGTGTGCCGACTAGCACCGTCTACATACCCAACGAACACCTCAAAATCACTTGACATCTGCCATATTGACGAAATATAACATCAATGACACATCCATAACACTTAAAAGAAAATAAAAAGTAATAGTACAGACTATACATATGTTACAAAAAGTTACCCATAGTGACCTAGCTATGACTAATACTTCTTGAGGTAGAGCACATTTCTAGGCTCTGCTAAAGAATTCCCTTCAAAATCAACCAAATGATAAGCGCCCTTTTTTAATACCTCTTTTATGATAAAGGGTCTGAACCACATGGGTTTGAATTTTCTTGCCCCCAGGGGGTCCTTATCTTGGTCATAGACCAAGACAAGGTCTCCTTCAGAGAAAATCTGAGGATGAACGGACCTATCATACTGACACTTGACCTTATGTTTGTGAGCCTCGTTGGCCAGGGCCACATCATGACACTACTCATTGAGTTGCTCAAGGTGTACTAACCATTCTTCAAGTGGATAAGTGTCTAGAAATAATTGCACTACCAATTTTAGAGATGGGATATGACATTCGATGGGCAAGACTGCCTCCAGCCCGTAAACGAGTTGAAAAGGTGAGAAACCGGTTGCAGTCTTAATAGATGTTTGGTAAGCCCATAATGCCAAGTATAACATCAAATGCCAATTTGACTTGGTTGAGTTGATAGTTCGTTGTAGAATAGTCTTAAGATTTGTGTTTACAACCTCTACCTTCCCATTGGCTTGGGGGTAGTAAGGTGATGAATTCTCTTGCTATAACCCAAGATTTGATGTTAATTTGGTCATCATTTGGTTCTGAAAGTGTCTTCCGTGGTCAGTGACAATCTCTCTTGGGACGTCAAACCTTGTTATAATCTAGTTGAATAAAAAGAGAGTTGCAGTCTCTCCATCATCTTTAAACGTTGGCAGAGCTTTGACCCACTTAGTGAAGTAGTCTACAACTATGATGATATCGTGGTGCCCCCTTGCTGATGGGGGGTTGCAAGTAGTATAATCAATCCCCCATTTGGTGAAGGGACCAACTGTGATAACAGGAAACATAAGAGCGAGATGTGCCCTCATCTTCCGAGAGAAGACTTGGCATGGATGGCACTTCTTGACCGATTCTATACAATATTTGATAAGTGTCAGCCAAAAGTAACCTGCTCGTAGATTTTTTTGGGTTGTTTCCAACCCAGAAAAATGACTGCCACAAGCTCCAATATGGAAATCGTTGAGCACGATGACTGCCTCCTCATGTGTGAGACATCGATGTAAGATGTAGTCTACACCTCTCTGATACAACGTATCATTGAGTATGAGATAATTCTTAGCTTGATGGTGTATACGCCGACGCTCATCATGAGAAGCAGAAGTGGGGCACTTCAAAGTCTAGAGATAGTTAAGTATATCTCCATACTAGGGATCTGAAGATGTGATCAAAAACATATCTCCCCTGATAGGTGATTCTTCAGGAACAACGTCACCTGACTCAACCGAAAGTTCTGAAATAAGCTCTGCAAAGACCAATGACTTTTTGGACTTTGCTCAAACAAAGTCTAAGTCAAATTATTGGAGGATGACTATCCATCTACTGATTTTTCCACCTATAACCTGTCATGTCAACATGTACTGGAATGGATTCACGACAGCAATGACGGTGGTCTTGCAAAACATAACATAATGACGAAACCATTGAACAACATGAACTATTGCCAACGCAAGTTTTTTGATATGAGAATAATTGATTTCTGGTCCTACGAGGCCTCGGCTTAGGTAATAGATCATGTATTTTGAGAACAAATCATCTTCCTGAACTAAAACCATGCCAATGGTTGACTCTGCGGCAGCCAGATATAATAAGAAATATTTGTTATAGTTAGGTGGCCATAGCAGAGGCACAGTTGTGAGGGCATGTTTTAATGCATCGAAAGAGCATTGAGTGAATTCGTCCTAGTAAAAAGGAACGTCTTTCTTCAGTAGGCGCATAAA
>ML788757.1:325327-339292 GCA_009831015.1 Picea engelmannii | reverse complement strand
TTGATGAAGAATTTGTGATATATTATTAGAGACATGTGAAAATGAGTTTATTGTAGGCAAGGTGCTTGATATTTTGCATTAAAATAAGTGTAGTGTGGGAACCTACCCCCACTCTGGGGAGGTTGTACTTGGGGTTTGTACCTGATTGACAGGAATTGTTGGGAATGTTTCTGATGCACTCCAGATGAGTCTTGGGAACATCCCTGTGGAATTTCAACCTATCCAGGAGCATCCAGATGTGTCCTAATAGGAATTAAAATATGTGGGTGTATCCCCAATTGCATTGTTTCCTTCCTCTTCTATGATGGTGGTGGGTTCCTTTCCACTGGAGGGATGACTAAGCTTGAGGTAGACATTAAATATCCTAAGTAACAAGCATATGTGGGGTGTGAAGCCTTATGTTTGGAGCCTACAATTTTGTGGTAGAATTGAAGGCTTTCTAGGGTGTGATATAATTGTTCCTCCTGCTACTTCATTCCAGGTCAGAGGGAGTGGGAAGATCATGACAGACAACTTGAGTTTGTTTGGCATTGACAACATAATGAAAACCAGTGCAAGCCAAGTGTAACAAATACTCTATGGCAATGTCAAGCAGGAGGAGCTCTTAAATTTTATTTCCCTAAGTCATAAGTTAATTAAATTATATCGTCTATATTTCAAGTTTTCCCTCTGTTTAAATTTGCTTTTGGTCTTATGCCCAAGGTGAAAAATTGGTTTACGAGGGGTTAGAGGATTTTTATGAAAGACAGAGACTCGGAGAGTCTTTTTGAACTTAAATTATTCAGTTTGATTCTAATTTTCAGCTTTGATATGTAAGACAAGTTAGTAATCTCTTTTTATGTAGAAGACAATAATTTAGTAGTAGGTGCCACAGTTAGTGTTAGCCATAGCTACAAAAAAAAACACTGGAGTCATTGTTGATATGATTCCAGCCTGTGTGCACGCCTATGGGTTAAAAAACCGCGCCTTGGAGGCAAGGTTGACAGGTGTAAAACTTACCTTTTAAATGTTGTTTTATGGTCCATTTGGCTAACCTAGGACTGTTTTATGTGGTTGCAGGTGATTATTGTGCATGATGTCGATTAGTTGGCATGAGTGGGATTGGTCCCAGCTGAGAGACACCATGTCTATTGAGGAGCCGAGGGTATGTGCAAATTTGGAAGCCTGTGGGTTGTTGAAGTTTTTTGAGTGCTCGTTGATACGGGCGCAGGAGTATCTCCTGCAGTTCCTTATCCGGATGTGGAGTCAAGACCTGGATTGTTTCATAGTGCGGGGAGAGAAGATTGCCTTCACTATGGTGGAGGACATATACTTTTTGACTAGGTTCCCGTTTGGGGAACGCCCCTACCGACAGAGCTGGTGTTACCGAGGGATGTGGTGCTAGCGACAATTGGCTAGAGGTACTATTCGGGGGAGAACTTTATGTCTGGCACTGTTGTGAGCATTGGGGCGATGGATGCTCTAGCACATCACTGTATAGCAAAAATGATTGTGAGAGTGTATGGGTCTCTTGCGACGTATCAGATCAGTGGTGGGAAGCTGTGTGTGATGGAGAGGGTACTGGCCAGTGATCACTTCGCCTAGGGGCTTACTCTGCATGCCAGGATGGTAGGGCAGCTAGACCATTTTCGATCCACGGATACAGGAGATTTTTCCTTTGGGTCCATTCTAGTGGCCTAGTTTTTGGAGAGGCTGCCTATGTTTCACCCTAGGATTTTATTAGGTGCACCTGGGGCGTGAGAGCCACGACTAAAGCGGTGGTCGATTGTTTTGCTTCGCCACAGTGGTGGTGAGGGCAACCACTTCTTTACTATTGAGGCGACACAGGTGTGGCGGCAGATGCTGCAGGTGATTTTACAGTTCCCATATGCTGGTGTTGACTTCCAAGAGGATCCGGACATGGTGTTACCACCAGGGGAGATTTTTGACCGTTGAGGTATGTTGATGAGTTATATATATATGTTTTTTGAGATAGCATGATATATGTATATGATATAGATGCTGATACTATCTGTTGCTTGTTTGTATGTGTAGATGTGGCACCTCACGGGCGTGAGGTGGAGTTGTTGAGGGCGCCGGCTCGCCAGGAGCCGGAGAGACCGCCACGGGGAGGGCTACGGGTTGGAGAGAGACGTCAGCATGAGGACACCGAGGCGAGACTAGATGATCCTGAGAGAGTAGTGAGGAGACACCGACTTGATGACCCTAGTGATGGGCCATCACATGCTCCTCCGATAGATGCCAGCACTGATTTTGAGGACATACAACATCACCTGGAGGCGGTGCTATAGGGTGTGCCTGAGGGCATGTGGTCTCGCATCCAGGATGAGGGCAGCCTGGAGCAGTGTGTGGGGATTTTGCCTCCATGGTGGGCCATGGTACGACGGGCAACAGTAGCAGGTGTTGCGATGACCGGGCGATTACGTCTGGGGCAGGAGGGACTAGTAGTGGGTGGGGGACCACTGCTTGAGGGAGGGGCAGGAGGTGGTGCTCTAGAGGCACCTTGAGTGGTGCTCTATGTATTTTTGTTTTTTTGTATATAGGCTGGTGAGCCCATTTTGTACCGAGGTGTTTTACTGGCCTGCAAATACTTGTATTTTTGTATGTAAACATTTAGATGTCACTGCGGGCCATTTTATATATACAAGAGTATACATATTGAGATCTATGTGGTGTTTAAATGTTGATGATGTTTAATCTATATATGCTATGACAGGTTGTTGATGTGTTTATGTATGTGTAGAGGTAGCTTGATGTGATATATGCCAGTCTAACACAATATTAGCTAAGTTATCTGTAATTTGATTCAATTGTCTTGTAATATGTGTAAATGTAATGGAATCAAAATGTCGAGATAAAAGTCTAACCTGCAGGTATTTGTGAAAGAGGCAAGGATCGTGTACGCGGTACACATTGTTGAGCTAGAGAACGACTAGTTGAGAGTCGAGAAAGACACTAAGGTGACGAATATGATGATGTTGGGCATCGGCTAGGAGGCCAATGATGGCAGTGTATTTGGCTTGGTTGTTGGTCACTGAACCTAAACAGATGTTGCTCGAATGGAGCATTTCATGTGAGGGGGTGTAGAGAGCCTAAGTGGTCGAAGCGAGATTTTGGTTCCAACGGCTAGCACCGTCGGTGTAACCGATGTGGTAGGCTAGTGGAGGAAGCATCTGTCAATAGCACAAATGATATTTTAGACATGAGGGATGGAAAAAAGATTAAAAACACTATAAAAGAAATAACCTAAAGTAGAATGACTATGTTTAAGCATAAAATTTATTTAAGTATAACCCGTTGACGGGTTCTTTGAGAGAGAAGCCTTTGGGAGAGGCCAGGATGTATGCGCCTTTGGTGAGGCAATGTTGGATAATGTATGGGCCATGCCATAGTGACTTGAATTTTCCATGGCCAAAGGTATCATGAGCGATATCGTAAGCAAGGACAAGGTCGCCTTCGCGAAATGAGCGAAGGTTGATATGTCGATCAAAGGTAGCCTTTGATCATTTTTTAGTTGCCTCATTGTTCTATAATGAAGATTGATGATCTTCACCCAGGGAATATAAGTTTATCAAGCGCTGCTCCATTGGAGCAATGTCGGGTAATAGCTCAATTGTGGTGCTTAAGGTGGGAATTTCACACTTGATGGGAAGAGTGGCCTCAACCCCATGGACTAGATGAAATGGTGTGAAACCAGTAGCTATTTTCACAACCATACGGTAAGCCCATAGCGCGAAAAATAACATATGATGCCAATTGGTCTAATGTTTATTAACCGTGTGTTGTAACATTGTCTTGAGGACCTTGTTAACTTCTTAGACCTATCCGTTAGACTGAGGGTAATATGGTGAGGCAAACTCATGGGAGAATCCTAACCGAGATGAGAGTTCGACGAAAATATCATTCTCGAAGTGTTTCCCGTGATCGAAAACAATTGGAGTGGTACTCCAAAGCGAGATATGACGTGGTTAAAGAAAAAACATGCTACTGTGTCAGTGGTATTGTTGAAGGTGGGCATAGCTTCAACCCATTTGGTGAAGTAATCAACCGCAACAACAATGTATTTGTGTCCATTGCTAGAGGGGGGATTACAATTCATGAAGTTGATGCCCCATTTACAAAAAGGGCTGCAGTGATGACTGGATGAAGAAGAGAAGGTGGTGCTCGGGCATTTTTGGTGTAAAGATGACACTTCTCGCATCATTTCACGGCGTGAATGCGATCATGAAACAAGGTAGGCCAAAAGTAACCTACTCGGATAATATTTTTAGCAGTGGATATTCCCGAAAGATGGCCCCCACATGCACCGCTATAGTAGTAGTTCAAGACTCTATCGACCTCGTCAATGGTCAAGCATTGACAAAGAATGGTGTCGACCCCTCGCCGGTATAAGATGTCTTCGATGAGGAGGTAGCGGGGGGGATGGTGGAGAATATGATGATGATCATCTCATGAAAGTTGGTTACTGAAATTTTGAGTTTGGAGGTAGACGAGGAGGTCGTCGTACCAAGGATCATCTAAAGTGATGTAAAAGAGGTGTTCGTCAGGAAAGTCGGTATTGACGGGGGCACTGATTGTGTCAGAGGGGAGGGTCGTGACAAGTTCGGCGAGAATGAGGGATTTCTTGCTCTTGGGTGTTGAGAATTCAAGATCATACTCCTGAAGGATAATGATCCATCGGGAAAATTTGTCGTTAATTTTTCGACAACTGAGGAAGTATTGCATAGGGTTGGAATCTTCTACAACCTTAGTTGTGCGAAGCAGAATGTAGTGACGCAGTTTCTGGACTACGAGGACGACTGCAAGAGCTATTTTTTCTTCGTGTTTATACTTCAAGGGTGGCCCTGAGAGGTTTTTACTAACGTAATAAATGACATGCTCATGATTGTCATCACCTAGCTGAACGAGAACTCCTGCTACTGAAACAGCTGATGCTGATATGTAGAGAATATAGTCACGATTGTAGTCAGGTGCATTAATTAAAGGGGCGTTGGAGAGCACCATTTTAAGATCGTCAAATGACTGTTGGGCATGTTCATCCCAGTAAAATGGGATGTCGTGATGCAGTAATCGAAGGAAACCATGTGCACGAGTGGCGTAGTCTGGGACAAATCACCGTAGAAAGTTAGCCTTGCCTTGGAGGCTCTGGAGTTGATGTAAATTTCGGGGAGGTGGAATTTTGGTGATAGCTTGGACTTTGAGGGGGTCCACAGTAATATCACTTTGAGAAACGATGAATCCAAGGAGGCGCCCCGTGGTGACACAAAAAATTCACTTGAGGAGATTCAAGTAGATGTTGTACTGACGACACCGTTGGAAGATGATTCATAAATCATCAAGATGTTGGGTGTGTTTCTTGGATCGAGTTGTGATGTCATCCAAATATGTGAGGATGATATGAGAAAGATCGTGAAAAATGTATGTCATAGCCCGTTGGAAAGTTGCACCAACATTCTTTAGGCCAAACGACATGACACGATATGCAAAAGTACCCCAGGGGGTAGTGAATGCAGTTTTGTATTGATTGGTGAGGTGGATTTGGATTTGATTATAACCAGAGAAACGGTCCATGAAGGATAGAGTCTTATGGCATGCGCAGTCGTCGATAATTTGATCGATGAAAGGTGTTGGAAAGTTGTCTTTTGGACATGCGTGATTGAGATCATGAAAGTCTGTGCAGACATGGATAGTGCCCTATTTTTTATTAATGGGTATAGGGTTGGAAACCCATGAGGTATAGGCGATGGGGTAGATGAACCCAACCGCATGTAATTTTTCAATTTCGGCTTTGATGGCCGCTACTTTGGATGGGTGTAGAGGTCGTTGTTTTTGATGAACTGGTGTAATGTCGGGCTAGGTGTTGATGCAATGTTCGACGATAGATGGATCGAGGACAAACATTTTCATGTATGACCAGGCAAAAATATCCCGATATTCCTAGAAGAGGGCTTTATAGGTGGTGATTTCTTGAGGAGTGAAAGCAGCTCCAATGGTGATTTCCTCGACGACTCCATTTTTTATGGAAATGTCGATTTTAATGGTCAAGGAAATGTTGGCCATGTTGCCTTCTTCAAAAGCATCAGGGGCAGGAATGGGGATTTTGAACCAATCGATAAGCCCTAATAGGATAAAATATTTGGTTTTGACTGCGTATATGGGGTGTTGGTTAGGAGGTGTGGAGGATTCCTATGGAAATAAGAGTGCACGGTGGTGTAGCACATCCCATGGGTAGTCAGGGTTGTTTAACTCTTCTAGTATTTCCTCGTCACAGTGGAATTGGCGGGAACACAAGAGGCCATGAAGAGTTATATCGGTGATTTTTGTCGTGTGGCCACCCCTTGGTGATGAAGAAGTAGGGGGAACGATGCAAGAAAATTGCGATGGTTCGCTCGACATAAACCAAATATCGAAGTACTGAGGAGTACCCATGGTAGTTGGGTGTAAAATTTTTTGTAGGGAAATGAGCAGGAGAGTTGGGGGGATTGGGGGGTGAATCCTCAAATAATTCATCCAAGAACCATGGAGGCATTGGAAGGGCCTCAGATTCGGGAGAAATGACATGAAGAACCTCTAGTGATGAGGTAAGGTCAACTATCGATTCTATGGGTCTTTGAAGCAGGTTCAATTGGTGTTGCTTGTATTCAATGATCATAGGACACTAGTATGTAAAATGATATAAGGATTTGCATAGAGAGCAAGGGCATATCATACGTTCATTGAATGAATTTGTGACATACGAATGTCAGTGATTTTTGGTAGGGATGACGTAGCTGGACTGGGTTCGCTCTGGAATCTTTGTCATACTACAGCTAATGTTTACCGAAAGAGTGGAAATGTTGGGCAATGGTGGGTATAATGGCCATATTATGAACATATAGCACAAGCGAATTTGGTTCACAACCCTTTACTACTTGAATGGGGGGTGGTAGCAACAGTACTGGCTATAGTGGAGAGTGTTGAGGGAGTTTGATTGAGTGGAATCAAATTCCATAACTCTGGTAGAGATGGGCAGTTGTTGGTTTGGTGTCCATCTTTCTCACATAGTGCGCAAGGGGGTTAGACGCGTGGGGGAAGTGGAGCTGTGCAATCCTTCTTCTTTCTCCTGCCCCCAGCTGTGGCAGGCGGGGTAGTCAGTGGGGGTGTAGAGGGTATGGTGGGAGTAAGTATGGGAATCATCGTTGTGATTCCTTCCATTTGGGGGGGAAGGGATGGTCGAGGGACCATCTCGAGTGGATGTAAATACCAAACTGGAATTGCTAACACCGTATTAGGGAGGGTAAGAATTGCAACTACTTGGAAAGCTTCGACGCTAGGTGGAGGGTAAAAGAAGGGGATTTGAGTGATGGCTTGGGGAACTGTCTCCCAAACTAGGATATGACCTTGGGGAGGGGTGAAATCGTGGATTGGTGAGGTCGACGAGTTCACAAGCGGCTCATGAGGGGGAAATTCTACGACTAATGGGATGTCAGATATGATAGAATCCTCCCTAGGAGGAAGGGTATCCTCTATGTTATTTTCGTTAGATGATACGATGCATACTTGATTGGAAGGATGAAGGAGTGATGGTGCTCCATGATAAGTTCCTAACAATGATGGATCTTTGAAAATTCTGGGACCCATTTCGACGAGTGGATATGCGTCATGACTCGTGTGGATGAGAGGAAGAATGCTATCGATGTTGGCAGATGGGTTAGGCTCGTAATGTGAGACTTGGTAAATGGTAACGATCTTCCCATTGTGGGGGAACATCATTGTTCGAAAATCGAAAAAGGAAACTTCCTTCATAGCGTACATGTAGCTACGACCGAACAGGATATTATAATTGAGTGGGGCATCGATAACATCAATGTCGATGAGAATAGTCTTGCCCCCGAGTTCTACGGGGACATTTTTGAAGAGCCCTTTAAGAGATGATGGTCGTTCGTCATAAGATCGTAAGGTAATGGCAGAGGGTATGAGTTCAGGGGAACCAAGTTTCTGCCATACAGATTTGGACATAATGCATGTAGATGCACCTTCATTGATGATACATCGATGAACTATGATGTTCCGTATTTTTACTGGGATTTGAAAAGAGATTAAGGTGGGAAGGCGAGGTTCTTCACTGTCAAGATCAAATGTAATGATGTTGGGAAATCCAACATAAACTAGACTTCCCCCATGGTGGAATGATGTTGTTTCGAGATGCACTTGTGCTTGTTCAAGAGGGAAAGCTAGCACATGCTAGATTTCCTTCACGGTGGAATGATGTTGTTCAAGATGAGCTTATGCTTGTGCAAGAGGGAAGACTAGCATGTGCAAGATTTCCTCCATGCTAAAATGATGTTCTTTGAGATGCGCTTATTCTTGTGCAAGAAGGAAACCTAGCACGTGTTAGATTTCCCCCATGGTGGAATGATGTTGTTTGAGATGTGCTTCTGCTTGTGCAAAAGGGAAAGGTAGCACACGCTAACTTTCCCCCATGGTGGAATGTTGTTATTCGACATGTGATTGCGCTAGGGGGAAAGCTAGCATATGCTAGCTTTCCCCCACATTGAATGTTGTTGTTTGAGATGAGATTGTTCTTGCGCAAGAGGGAAAACTAGCACGTGCAAGCTTACCCCCATGGTGGGATGATTTTCGAGATGAGCTAGTGCTTGTGCAAGAGGGAAAGCTAGCACGCGCTAGCTTTCCCCCATGGTAGAATCATGTTGTTCGAGATGTGCTTGTGATTTTGCAAGAGGAAAATCCAACATAAACTAGATTTCCCCCATGGTGGAATGATGTTTCAAGATGCACTTGTGCTTGTTCAAGAGGGAAAGCTAGCACACGCTAGATTTCCTTGATGGTAGAATGATGTTGTTCAAGATGAGCTTATGCTTGTGCAAGAGGAAAGACTACCATGTGCAATCTTTCCTCCATGCTAAGTTGATGTTGTTCAAGATGCGCTTGTGCTTGTGCAAGAGGCGCTATCTTTCCCCCCATTGTGGAATGATGTTGTTCGAGATGCACTTGTGCTACTACAGGATGGAAAGCTAGCATGTGCTAGCTTTCCCCCATGTTGGAATGATGTTATTCGAGATGTGATTGCATTAGGGGGAAATCTAGCACATACAAGCTTTCTCCCACATTGAATGATGTTGTTTGAGATGAGATTGTGCTTGTGTAAAAGGTAAAACTAGCACACGCTAGCTTACCCCCATGGTGGGATGATTTTTGATATGTGCTAGTTCTTGTGCAAGAGGGACAACTAGCATTTTCGAGATGCACTAGCTTTCCCCCATGGTAGAATGTTGTTGTTCGAGATGTGCTTGTGATTTTGCAAGAGGGAAATCCAACATAAACTAACTTTCCCCCACGGTGGAATGATGTTGTTTCAAGATGCACTTGTACTTGTTCAAGAGGAAAAGATAGTAGACGCTAGATTTCCTTGACGGTGATGTTGCTCAAGATGAGGCTATACTTGTGCAAGAGGGAAGACTAGCATGTGCAAACTTTCCTCCATGCTAAATTGATGTTGTTCGAGATGCACTTGTGCTTGTGCAAGAGGGAAATCTAGCACGCACTAGATTTCCCCCATGGTGGAATGATGTTGTTCGAGATGCACTTGTGCTTGTGCAAAATGGAAAGCTAGCACACACTATCTTTCCCCCATGTTGGAATGATGTTATTCGAGATGTGCTTGTGCTTTTCCAAGAGGAAAATCCAACATAAACTAGCTTTCCCCCATGGTGGGATGATGTTGTTTCAAGATGCACTTGTGCTTGTTTAATAGGGAAAGGTAGCACACACTAGATTTACTTGATGGTGGAATGATGTTGTTCAAGATGAGGTTATTCTTGTGCAAGAGGGAAGACTGGCATGTGCAATATTTTCTCCATACTAAAATGACTTTGTTTGAGATGCGATTGTTCTTATGCAAGAGGGAAAGCTAGAATGCACTAGCTTTCCCCCATGGTGGAATGAAGTTGTTCGAGATGCACTTATGCTTCTGCAAGATGGAAAGATAGCACACACTAGCTTTCCCCCACGGTGGAATCATGTTGTTAAAGATGTGCTTGTGCTAGGGGGAAAACCATCACATGCTAGCTTTCCCCCACATTGAATGATGTTGTTTGAGATGAGCTTGTGCTTGTGCAAGAGGGAAAACTAGCACGCGCTAGCTTACCCCCATGGTCGGATAATTTTCGATATGCGCTAGTTCTTGTGTAAGAGGGAAAGTTAGCATGCGCTATCCTTCCCCCATGGTGGAATGATGTTGTTCGAGACGTGCTTGTGCTTTTGCAAGAGGGAAATCCAACATAAATTAGCTTTTCCCCATGGTGAAATGATGTTGTTTCAAGATGCACTTGTGCTTGTTCAAGAGGGAAAGCTATCATAAGCTAGATTTCCTTGACGGTGGAATGATGTTGTTCAAGGTGAGCTTATTCTTGTGAAAGAGGGAAGACTAAGCTTGTGCAATATTTCCTCCATTTTAAAATGACATTGTTCGAGATGCGCTTGTGTTTGTGCAAGAGGGAAAGATATCATGCGCTTGCTTTCAACCATGTTGGTATGATGTTGTTCAAGATGCACTTGTGCTTCTGCAAGATGGAAATCTAGCACGAACAAGCACAAGTGCATCTTGACACAACATCATTCCACCATGGGGGAAATCTAGTTTATGTTGGATTTCCCTCTTGCAAAAGATCAAGGATATCTCGAACAACATCATTCCAGACATCGTGAACAACATCATTCCACAGTGGGGGAAATCTACTGCATCCTAGCTTTTCCTCTTGCACAAGCACTAGCGCATCTCGAAAATCATCCCACCATGGGGATAAGATAGCGTGTGCTAGTTTTCCCTCTTGCACAAGCACTAGCTCATCCCAAACAACATCATTCAATGTGGGGGAAAGATAGCACGCACTAGCTTTCCCCCATGTTGGAATGATGTTATTTGAGATGTGATTGTGCTAGGGGGAAAGCTAGCACATGCTAGCTTTCCCCCACATTGAATGATGTTGTTTGAGATGAGCTTGTTCTTGTGCAAGAGGGAAAACTAGCACGTGAGGGCTTACCCCCATGGTGGGATGATTTTCGAGATGCGCTAGTGCTTATGCAAGAGGGAAAGCTAGCACACGCTAGCTTTCCCCCACGGTGGAATCATGTTGTTCAAGATGTGCTTGTGATTTTGCAAGAGGGAAATCCAACATAAACTAACTTTCCCCTATGGTGGAATGATGTTGTTTCAAGATGCACTTGTGCTTGTTCAAGAGGGAAAGCTAGCACACGCTATATTTCCTTGACGGTGGAATGATGTTGCTCAAGATGATCTTATGCTTGTGCAAGAGGGAAGACTAGCATGTGCAAGCTTTCCTCCATGCTAAAATGATGTTGTTCGAGATGCGCTTCTGCTTGTGCAAGAGGGAAATCTAGCATGTGCTATCTTTCCCCCATGGTGGAATGATGTTGTTCGAGATGTGCTTCTGCTTGTGCAAGAAGGAAAGGTATCATGCGCTATCTTTCCCGCATGGTGGAATGATATTGTTATTCGAGATGTGATTGGGCTAGGGGGAAAGCTAGCACATGCTATCTTTCCCCCACATTGAATGATGTTGTTTGAGATGAGCTTGTGCTTGTGCAAGAGGGAAAACTAGCACGTGCAAGCTTACCACCATGGTGGGATGATTTTCGAGATGAGCTAGTGCTTGTGCAAGAGGGAAATATAGCACGTGATAAATTTCCCCCACGGTGGAATCATGTTG
This sequence comes from Picea engelmannii, assembly GCA_009831015.1. NCBI lineage: Eukaryota > Viridiplantae > Streptophyta > Pinopsida > Pinales > Pinaceae > Picea > Picea engelmannii. Next base: position 327,563 of record ML788757.1, on the reverse strand, counting down.
TTCTAGATGTGCTTTTGATTTTGCAAGAGGGAAATCCAACATAAACCAGCTTTCCCCCATGGTGGAATGATGTTGTTTCAAGATGCACTTGTGCTTGTTCAAGAGGGAAAGATAGCACAAGCTATATTTCCTTGACGGTGGAATGATGTTGTTCAAGATGAGCTTATGCTTGTGTAAGAGGAAAGACTAGCATGTGCAAGCTTTCCTCCATGCTAAATTGATGTTGTTCGAGATGCGCTTGTGCTTGTGCAAGAGGGAAAGCTAGCATGCACTAGCTTTCCCCCATGGTGGAATGATGTTTCTCGAGATGTACTTGTGCTTCTGCAAGATGGAAAGCTAGCACGCACTAGCTTTCCCCCATGTTGGAATGATGTTATTCGAGGTGTGATTGTGCGAGGGGGAAATCTAACACATACTAGCTTTCCCCCACATTGAGTGATGTTGTTTGAGATGAGCTTGTGCTTGTGAAAAATGGAAAAATAGCACGCACTAGCTTACCCCCATCTTGGGATGATTTTCGAGATGCGCTAGTGCTTGTGCAAGAGGGAAAGCTAGCATTTTCGAGATGCACTAGCTTTCCCCCATGGTAGAATGATGTTGTTCGAGATTTTCTTGTGATTTTTCAAGAAGGAAATCCAACATAAACTAAATTTCCCCCACAATGGAATGATGTTGTTTCAAGATGCACTTGTACTTGTTCAAGAGGGAAAGCTAGTAGACGCTAGATTTCCTTGACGGTGATGTTGTTCAAGATGAGGTTATGCTTCTGCAAGAGGGAAGACTAGCATGTGCAAACTTTCCTCCATGCTAAATTGATGTTGTTCAAGATGCACTTGTGCGTGTGCAAGAGGGAAAGCTAGCATGCGCTAGCTTTCCCCTATGGTGGAATGATGTTGTTTGAGATGCACTTGTGCTTCTGCAAAATGGAAAGCTAGCATGCACTAGCTTTCCCCCATGTTGGAATGATGTTATTCGAGATGTGATTGTGCTTTTCCAAGAGGGAAATCCAACATAAACTAGCTTTCCACCATGATGGAATGATGTTGTTTCAAGATGCACTTGTGCTTGTTCAAGAGGGAAAGGTAACACACGCTAGATTTACTTGACGGTGGAATGATGTTGTTCAAGATGAGGTTATTCTTATGCAAGAGGGAAGACTAGCATGTGCAAGATTTCCTCCATACTAAAATGATGTTGTTCGAGATGCACTTGTGCTTGTGCAAGAGGGAAAGATAGCACAGACTAGCTTTCCCCCATGGTGGAATGAAGTTGTTCGAGATGCACTTATTCTTTTGCAAGATGGAAAGATAGCATGCGCTAGCTTTCCCCCACTATGGAATCATGTTGTTCAAGATGTGCTTGTGCTAGGGGGAAAAACAGCACATGCTATCTTTCCCCCACATTGAATGATGTTGTTTGAGATGAGCTTGTGCTTGTGCAAGAGGGAAAACCAGCACGTGCTAGCTTACACCCATGGTTAGATGATTTTCGATATGTGCTAGTGCTTGTGCAAGAGGGAAAGCTAGCATGTGCTAGCCTTCCCCCACGGTGGAATGATGTTGTTCGAGACGTGCTTGTGATTTTGCAAGAGGGAAAATCAAACATAAACTAGCTTTCCCCCATGGTGGAATGATGTTGTTTCAAGATGCACTTGTGCTTGTTCAAGAGGGAAATCTAGCATAAGTGACCAGGGGATCAAATTTTGGTCAATTTTCAAAGTGCTCGGAATGCGGCGAAAATAGTGTCATTGCGTCTGTCTCATCTTCCTGATTCCGACTGTATATTTACTTTCGCAAATGGAGTCTGTATGGAGGATCTATTGCAAACTGTCCGCCAATCCAAACAGACAAAAATTTGGAATGTTGATAGTCCATGTCCATACAGTCCGTACGGCCACGTGGAGGGCCATACCATCATGATGACATGGCAGAGGGAAGACGTGGAGCATTTTTATTGGTTAGTGATTGTCCAATCGGATGTTCACACGTGTTATATTGGCAGCGAATGGTATGAGGACACGTGGCCTAATACTTGGGCACCACGTGTCCCTCATTGATTGGCCTATAATTGCTATGTAAAACTAATGGAGGCTGCAGGGTTCGACCCCCGGACCTCCCACAACACAAAGTCTTCACAATACTCCATTAACCATTAAGCCGCCCGATGTTCCTTGTTATCTATACCATTAAACATATATTTATGTTTGTATTATGTGTTATATGGAAAAGGGCGCAGG
>ML788757.1:206600-217337 GCA_009831015.1 Picea engelmannii | reverse complement strand
TCATGAAATGCATGCTCTCTTGGATTTTAAAAATGGTTTTCACGATATTGTGGTGGGATGTTTGGCTTCATGGAATAATGTTTCATTAAGTTGTTTCCAGTGGGAAAGTATCCCCTATGATAGCTAGACTAACCATGTTGTTGTTATGGATTTGCATAATTCCATATTGAGTGGTGATTTCTATTCCACACCATTACTTTAGTTAAGGGATTTGAAGAATTTGAGTGTTAGCACCAATAATTTTATTGGTCAACCTATTCCCCAATATCTAGTCCTATTGAAAAAATTGGCATACTTTAACTTGTTCACAACATGAATTACAAGAAACATACCATAGAAACTAAATGATTTGTCTAAGTTAATAGTGCTCTATCTCACTTCATTGCCTTTCACTCCATCAATATCTACATTAAAAAGTCATGACCATTCATGGATTACAAATCTAAGGGCATTGCAAACATTTTATCTAGATGGAATTAATAGCTTAGTGACATCATCTTCATAAGGACAATGAGTTGTCTTTCTCACCACACAAACCTTACAATTTCAAATTTCAAATTGACGAGTGCCACCCCCCTTCCCTACAGAGCCTTTCATACCTCCAACTCCTTCATCTTAATGGCAACACATTTCACTTTGAAATCCCTACTTGGTTATAGAAAATGACTAGTTTGGTATCTTTGAGGATCACCAATGAAAATCTCAATGGATCTCTTTCGTTTGGGAGCCTCTCTTGGATTCCTAACTTGAAAAGGATTTATTTTAGAAATAAAAAAATATTGGGCAAAGTCTCTCTAATTTTGCAGGAAAAATGGAAAAATATGGCTCTTTTCTAGATGCTAAACAATAGTTTGTACGACTTCATAACATATTCAATGGGAAATCTATTATCTCTGAGATAGGATATAGTGAGAGAAAGAAGAGGAAGTTATAGTGGGTTTGTTGTAGGTTGTATCCCTTCATATGCTAGATAATAATAAAGGAAGGACCTGGCAATTTCTCTGGTGGACGTAGCCCACACTAGGTGAACCACGTAAATATGTGTCTCTATTGTATTATGTATCTTCTGTGTTTTGTTTCTGCATTTGTTTTATTTTATTTCTCCACGGTCCTATTTTTCTAACAACTAGTATCAAAGTGAAAGGTAACTCGCAGGAAAAGAGGGTTCCTAGTTCAAGTGGGAGCAATGTCGGAAGATGGAAAGTTTAGGGTCAAGAAATTTAATGGCCAAAACTACCAGTTATGGAAGATGCAGATGGAAGATTTTTTATATCAGAAGGATCTATTCCTACCATTGGGCGGAGTAGCAAAGAAGTCGACGACCATGAAGGATGAATAATGGGAGATTCTTTATTTAAAGGCTCTAGGAATGATACGGATAAGCCTGGCATCATCAGTGGCTTTCAATATTTCCAAAGAAAAGACAATGAAGGGTTTGATGGATGCATTGGCCAAATTGTATGAAAAACCCTTGGTGTCCAATAAGGTATTTCTAATGAAGATATTATTTAATATGAAGATGTCAGAAGGTGGGTCTGTTGTATATCATTTAAATGAATTTAATATGGTTACTAATCAACTAAGTTCTGTAAAAGTGGACTTTGATGATGAGGTCAGGGCTCTTCTAATCTTATGCTCATTGCGAGAAAGATGGAACAATTTGGTCATGGCTGTAAGTAACTCTATCTCTGGTTCAAATACTTTAAAATTTGATGATGTTGTTGGTGTTATCCTTAGTGAGGAAATGCGACAGAAAAGAACAGGTGAGACATCAGGTAATGCGTTGTGATGCAGGAGCATCTCCCACATCAAGCAAGCCAGCGTGGAAGCGAAAGATAGCTGGACAAGTGCCAACACAAATTTTGAAATCACCTTGCAAGTTGTTGCGTGATCTTAAATGAGCCATTAAGATGAATCACACTTGTATATTGTAATCAGACTTTGAGCCTTTAGCTCTCGTCCTTAGTAGGTAGACAAAATTTAAGGTAGTTAATGTAAAGTAAGATATAATTTAATTCTAGATTAGATAGTTTCTAGAGAGCAAGAGGGAAACGGGATATAGACACCCTCATTGTGTATTGTAACATTATTATGAGCATTGTTGGAGAAGAGCAAGAGATCATGCAAAGAGCTGTGTAAGAACACCCATGTATAGATATTTGGATTAATAGAAAGGAGTTGATTCAAATTCATGGTTTGTGTTTGTTCTCTGTGTATTGATGTTGAATGATATGCTCATGAATGTTTGCTTCCTGTTTTGCATTTTCTTTAATATGATGTGTATATGATTTCATGTTTGAGTTGAAGTCTAGGAGGAAGTAGGAATGAGTTTCAATTGTTTCTCTATTTGAGCCAGAGGATTCCTGCAAGGAGTGCAGTTGAAGTGTCTGCAAGGAGTGTGTTGACAAAAGGGTTCAGATAGGGTTGATTTTGTTATCATTCATCTCAGGAGTGCAGTTGAGCACAAGAACCATGCAAGGAGTGCAAAGGCTAGGTGAAACTTCATGGTTGCAAACCTGAGTGAACTGTCGAGAGACTGCTGCTGCAGGTGTGTGCAGAGTCGAAGGAAATTCAACAGTTGGGAGTGGTTGAATGTCTTCCACAAGGAGTGCGTGCAAGTATTTTCTAAAGGACGTAGTGTCATGAAAAGCTTAGGAGGTATAGGACCTTCAAGAAATCGTCAAGAGAAGCACAGGGAACTTGTGCCATGAAGTGGTTAAGTAGGTGTTGCAAGTTCACGTTGCAGGTAGACGAGTTATGGGAGAAACACTTATCCATTTCGCAGATTTCACCAAGGAAGGAACCGACGGTTGGAATTCTCCAAGGGGAATTCGCGAACTCCTGAGAGCCGTTAGATATCACGGAGAAGCAGAGGAGATACATGAGTATTCCCAACAAGATCAAAGCTCAGGAGGGGTAGAGCCATTGATCTGAGTCATAAGGACCGTCAGATTTACACGTGGAATCGTGTATCGGGGTTCGTGGGTTGAAGTCCTGTGATCATAGCAATAAGAATCGTGAAATGAGATATCCTGATGACTAAAGGATCGTGTGGGCCACAGTGGAGTTGGTGAGTGGATAGGTGGCATACCATATCAGGGATTCGCAGATTGAAGTGTCGAATACATTGCATTAGGATTTGTGATATTGCAAACTCCGAAATGTCGATGGAGTAAAGGGATCGTTGAAAAGTCAACTCGCGAGCGCATCGGAAGTTCGGTGTATCGGGACTCAGGAGTTGGAGAACCGAGTTGCTTGACATCGTGAGTACAAAAATCGCAATAGGGGAAGTCCCGACAGAGTAAAGGAAAAATCTCAGCGTTGACTTGTATTGGGGTTCGGGGATTTGAGAACCAAACACTCGACCTTTGGATTCGTGAAGTCGCAAAGTCCGATCTCCCGATTTGTAAAGGAAGGGGGATCCCACAAAGATTTTTGTGGGTGCAGATTTCCCGATAGGTAAATAGAAGAGCATTAGATTTCTTTGGGCCAAGGGGGAAGAGAAGATCCTATGAGCTGACATGGCCCTTCCGACCTGCGGGTTGTGTAGGAAGGGCGTCTGCACCAAGTGGTATCAGAGCACAAAAATATTCTTTGCTTTTTGTAGCAGAGAAGAGAATTCACCATGCCACCAAGAAGAGATAGACAGTCACTCGATCCAGAGGATAGGGAAATGCCACGAAGAAGAGGCAGGCAGATGATTGATCCAGCTATGGAAAGGGAGATGCGTGATCTACGAGCCAGACTCGAAGACATGGAGACAGCACAAAGATGCACATTCGGTGCAGTGGATCTCAGTGATTTCGAAAGCGAAGTTGAGGCTGAACATGAGGAAGAAGTTGCAGCCGAAGATGCATCAAATGATTGTTTGATCAAATCTATTGCAAGGATGGGTGCAAGAGAAAAAAGGACATTCTAGTTTACAAGGGAAACTTGGATGCAGAGGAGCTTCTAGACTGGATTAGAGCTCTAGACACATACTTCGACTATGAATATGTCGAGGAACACAAGAAGGTCAATCATGTTGTCACAAGATTGAAAGGACATGCAACATTGTGGTGGGATGAGCTACAAGTTGATAGACGCTGCAAGGGCAAGCAGAAGATCAAGAGCTGGGATAGAACGATCGCGAAGATGAAGGAAAAACTCATCCCCAGGGACTATCAAATTACTATGTTCAGGAGGATGCAGAACCTGAGACAGAAGTTGATGACAGTGAAAGAATACACTGAGGAATTATATAAACTAAACATCAGAGCAAGTCATTGGGAGAGCGATGATGAAAAATTTTCCAGATATATGAATGGCCTGAGATATGATATCCAGGATGAGATGAGCATGGTAACCATCCGAATAGTGGAAGATACTTATCAGATGGCTCTGAAAGTGGAGGAGAAGCTGAGCCGAAAACAGAGTCAGAGGGGCAGAGGCAGAAGTCATCCCACAGGCAAGGTAGTTACCCAGGATAAATATCAGAAGCCCAAGGAGGACTGGAAGAAACCTCAGATTCGAACAGAGAGAGGTGGAACCTCACAGTGAGGGCCATATGTTGAATAGAGAGGGAATCATACTAAGCAAAGAGGAGATTATGCTGACAACAACACTTTTCCTCGTACTAGAGGTAGAGGAAGATGAAGAGGTGGAGTAATCACATGCTTCACATGCGGGAAGAATGGGTACAAGTCTTATGAGTGTCCAGATTAAAAAAAGGACACTGTAGAATCTCACATCGTCGAGGGAAAAGGCGGGATGTTGAGGTAGAAGACGTTGAAGGCGGAAGATCGTTGATGATGTGAAAAGTCCTTTTGACACTCGAGAAGGAGGTGGAAAGTTCAGTCCAAAGGACCAGACATTTTAGGATTGCTTGCAAGACCAAGGACAGGGTATGCAAGGTTATTGTAGACAGTGGTAGCATGGATAATCTCGTATCTACAGAGTTTATCATACGAGACTGATCATCCAAGCCTGTACAGAGTTTCGTGGCTATAGAAAGGACACTAGGTAACTGTCACTAAACAATGTTTAGTTGAATTCAAGATAGGTGGATATAATGATAAAATCTTGTGTGACGTTATTCCCATGGATGTTTGTCATCTATTGTTGGGTAGACCATGGAAATATGACAGTAATGTGATTCATGATGGGCGAATGAACACATACACCCTGGAGAAGAATGGGAGGACACACATGTTGCTTTCGATTAAGGATAAGGAGGTGAAGCCGGACGTAAGCAACACAATACTTCTCATGAGCGGGAAGGAACTTCTTACAGAGGTTAAGAAGAAGGAGGATCCACAATTCATTGTGGTCAGAAAGCCTAAGATTGTTCTGACTAGCACAAGAGTGGATGATTTACCATAAGAGATTCAGGAATTGCTGGAAGATTTCGTTGATATAGTAGTGGAAGAATTACCTCGTTCGTTACCACCGATCAGAAGTGTGATCATCATATTGATCTCATACCAAGAGCTAGTTTTCCAAACAAAGCCACGTATAGATTGACACCACAAGAGAAAGACGGAGGTTGGAGGATGTGTACTGACTCAAGGGAGATTAACAAGATAACCATCAGGTACATATTTCCATTTCCAAGGATGGATGATATGATGGATTTCTTGAGTGGAGCAAGATATTTTCAAAGATTGATTTGAAAAGCGGTTATTACCAGATTCGCATGAGAGAAGGTGATGAAAGGAAAACAACATTCAAAACAAACGAAGGCTTGTATGAATGGCTTGTTATGCCATTTGGTTTAACAAATGCATCGAGTACCTTCATGAGGTTGATGAACGAAGTCCTGAGGGAGTTCATCGGAAAATTTGTCATTGTGTATTTGGATGACATACTGGTCTACAGTAAGACAGTGGCAGAACACTTGAGGAATTTGGCTACAGTGATGCAGAAACTATAGCAGGAGAAGCTGTTGATAAACATGAAGAAGTCCTCATTCATGAAGACAAAAATCATTTACTTGGGGTTTGTTATTTCAGAAAATGAGTTGAGGATGGATCCAGATAAGGTGGAGGTAATCAAGAATTGGCCATCACCGAAGAATATTTTTGAGGTAAGAAGTTTTCACGGATTGGCTAGTTTCTACCAAAAGTTCATCAGGAATTTCAGTGGAATTAGCGCAGCGATGATGGATACAGTGAAGAAGCGGCATAAGTCCTTTCACTGGACAAAAGAGGATGAGAAGAGCTTCAAATTGTTGAAGAGGAAGATCACAGAACAACTAGTTTTGGTGTTGCCAGATTTCCGAAAGACATTTCAGGTGAAATGCGATGCAAGTGGATTTGTGATCAGGGAAGTCTTAAGTCAAGAAGACAGGCCGATAGCATACTTCAGCGAGAAGCTGAATGAAGCGAAATTGAAATACTCCACTTATGATAAGGATTTTTATGCTATTATCCAGGCATTGAAGAAATGGAGGCATTACTTGATCCCGGAGGAATTTGTATTGTATAGTGATAATCATGCATTGCAGTTTGTGACTCAATAGGAGAAGTTGAATCAGAAACATGTGAAATGGGTTGAGTATATGCAAAATTTCACTTTTGTGATAAAACATATTTATGGTACTACTAACAAAGTTGTTGATTCTTTGAGCAGGAAGTGTTTGTTGTTGCAGGAGTTCCGAGTCAAAACGTTGGGTTTTGATGATCTCAGGGACATGTACGCAAATGATCCAGATTTTAGAGAAGCGTATGAAGTAGCTGCGAATCCAGTTCTCAGAGACAGAAGCATGTGGATAGAATACATGATCCAGGAAGGATTGTTGTTAAGAGGAAATCAACTATGTATTCTGAAATACTCCATGAGGGAGAGTTTGCTAAAGGAGAAACACAGTGGAGGATTAGCAGGGCACTTTGGTCATGAAAAAACATTCGTGAAGCTGAATGAGTCATATGTTTAGCCAGGAATGTGAGCGGATGTCGGGATATTTGTAGACAGGTGTAGAATTTTCCAACATTCGAAGGGAAGGAAGAAGAATGTGGGATTCTATCAACCATTGCCCATACCAGAGAGGCCATGGGATGCGATTAGCATGGATTTTGTATTGGGGTTGCTAAGAACACAAAGAGGTGTTGAGTCAATATTTGTGGTGGTGGATAGATTTTCCAATATGGCACACTTCATTCCATGTCAGAAGACCAGTGACGCAACTCACATTGCCAATCTGTTCTTCAAAGAGGTCATTCGACTTCATGGGTTGCCAAGAAGAATAGTTTTGGATCGAGATACAAAATTCATAGGGAATTTTTGGAGGACCTTATGGAAGAAGCTGGGAACTAATTTTTTGTTTAGTTCAGTGTATCATCCTCATACAAATGGACAGACGGAGGTAGTGAACAGAATTCTGGGAGACTTGCTGAGAAGATTGGTGACAGAGCACCGCAGCCAGTGGGACAATATATTACCACAGTCAGATTTTGCATATAATGACTCAATTAAAAAGAGCACAGGCCAGAGCCCATTTCAGGTTGTATATGGCATGCAGCCGAGAGGAATTTTTGAACTGAGGGATTCAGAACAGACTGCAACTAGGAGTGCTAGTGTAGAACAATTCACAGAGGCGATGAAGGAACTTTATAGTCAGGTGAAGGGGCGATTGTTGGAATAAAGACAAGAATATAAACGCAAAGCTGATCAACATAGGAGACAACTTCAATTTGAGGTTGGTGATCTGGTTCTGGCACATTTGAGAAAATAAAGGTTCCCGAGAGGAACATACAATAAGCTGAAGATGAAGAAAATCGGGCCATGTAGGGTCTTGAAGAAGTTTTGGGCTAATGCTTATGAGATTGAATTACCCGATGGGATTGGAATATCTCCGATATTCAATATCTCCGATATTCAATATCTCATATTTGTACCCATATAGAGCTGGGGAAATAGGGACTAGAACTGAGCAGCTAGTGATCCAGTGGATGAAGATAATTCCACTTGCAGAGAAGTCGCAGATGGAGTGCATACTGGACATCGAATTGGTAAGAATTCCAGATGAAAGAAGTACTTTGAGTATCTGGTCAAGTGGAAGAACCATCCAGTTGAAGATGCCAGCTGGGAGAGCGAAGTGGAGATCTAGAAGCATGGACAGACTGTGCAGGAGCTCATGGACAGGAGCCCGTGAAATTTTTCAAGCGAGGGAGTATGATGCAGGAGCATCTCCCACATCAAGCGAGCCAACGCGAAAGATGAAGATAGTTGGACGAGCGCCAACACAAATTTTGAAATCACCTTGGAAGTTGTTGCACTATCTTAAATAATCCATTAAGATGAAGTGCACTTGTATATTGTAATCGGACTTTGAGCCTTTAGCTCTCGTCCTTAGTAGGTAGACGACATTTAAGGTAGTTAATGTAAAGTAAGATAGAATTTAATTCTAGATTAGATAGTTTCTAGAGTGCAAGAGGGAAACAGGATATAGACACCCTCATTGTGTATTGTAACATTATTATGAGCATTGCTGGAGAAGAGCAAGAGAGCATGTAGAGAGATGTGTAAGAACACCCGTGTATAGATATTTGGATTAATAGAAAGGAGTTGATTCAAATTCATGGTTTGTGTTTGTTCTCTGTGTATTGATGCTAAATGATATGCTCATGAATGTTTTCTTCTTGTTTTTCATTTGCTTTAATATGTTGTGTATATGATTTCATGTTTGAGTTGAATTCTAGGAGGAAGTAGGAATGAGTTTCAATTGTTTCTCTATTTGAGCTAGAGGATTCCTGCAAGGAGTGCAGTTGAAGTGTCCATAAGGAGTGCGTTGACAAACAGGTTCAGATAGGGTTTCTTTTGTTCTCATTCATCTCAGGAGTGAATTTGAGCACAGGACCCGTGCAAGGAGTGCACAGGCTAGGTAAAACTTCAGGGTTGCAAACTTGGGTGAACTGTCGAGAGACTGTTGCTGCAGGTGTGCGCAAAGTCGAAGGAAATTCAACACTTGGGAGTGGTTGAATGTCTACCGCAAGGAGTGCGTGCATGTATTTTCTGAAGGACGTAGAGTCGTGGAAAGATCAGGAGGTATAGGACCTTCGAGAAATCATCAAGAGAAGCATAGGGAACTTGTGCCATGAAGTGGTTAAGCAGGTGTTGCAAGTTCACGTTGCAGGTGGACGAGTTCTGGGAGAAACACTTAGCCATTTCGCAGTTTTCGCCAAGGAAGGAACGGATGGTTGGAATTATCCGAGGGGAATTCGTGAAATCCTGAGAGTCATTAGATCTCATGGAAAATCAGGGGAGATACATGAGTATTCCCAACAAGATCAAAGCTCAGGAGGGGCAGAGTCATTGATCTGAGTCACAAGGACCATCAGATTTACATGTGGAATAGTGTATCAGGGTTTGTGGGTTGAAGTCCTATGATCATAGCAACAAGAATCACGAAATCGTGAAACGCGATATCCCAAAGACTAAAGGATCATGTGGGCCACAGTGGAGTCGGTGAGTGGACAGGTGGCATACCATATCAGGGATTCGTGGAGTGAAGTGTCGAATACATTGCATTAGGATTCGCGATATTGCGAACTCCGAAATGTCGATGGAGTAAAGGGACCATTGAAAAGTCAACTCGCGAGCACATCGAAAGTTTGGCATATCGGGACTCAGGAGTTGGAGAACTGAGTTACTCAACATCGCGAGTACCAAAATCGTGATAGGAGAAGTCTTGACAGAGTAAAGGAAAAGGGTCAACATTGACTTGTATCGGGGTTCGGGGATTCGAGAACCGAACACTCAACCTTTGGATTTGCGAAGTTGCAAAGTCCGATCTCCCGATTTGTAAAGGAAGGGGGATCCCACGAAGATTTTTGTGGGTGTAGATTTCCCGATAGGGAAATAGAAGAGCATTAGAGTTCTTCGGGCCAAGGGGAAAGAGAATATCTTGTGAGCTGACATGGACCTTCCAACCTGCGAGTTGTGTAGGAAGGGCGTCTACACCACGTTGAACACGGAGAACAGAGGAAGACAAAAGGATAGAGGAAAGGGCTTAGGGAACCGCGGAAATTCTAGGAAGGGCATATCCAAATCCAGACTTGGAAAGATAGAGTGTTGGAATTGTGGGAAGAAAGGACATCTGAAGAAAGATTACAGAGCTCCAAAGAAACAAAGAGATGGATAGCAGGAGAGAAATCAGGAAACAAATGTAACAGGTGATGTGTTACAAGATGCTTTGATTCTTTTTGTAGATAATATTTCTGAGTCTTGGGTAGTAGATTCGGGAGCTTCATTTCATGCCACACCTCATAGGAAACATTTTCTAGATTATGTTCTAGGTGATTTTGGACAGGTTCATTTGGGTGATGATGCACCATGAAAAATTGTTGGAATGGGAAAGGTAAAAATAAAGCAACGAAATGGAAACCAATGGTTGTTGAAAGAGGTAAGACATGTTCCAGATTTAAGAAAAAAAATAATTTCAACAGGGCAGTTGGCAAGTGAAGGTTGTATATCCATATTTACAGATAAGACGTGGAAGGTCATCAAAGGATCATTGGTGATAGAGAAAGGAGAGAAGGTAGGTACATTGTATTTATGTACTGGTAATACTAACTCTTCTATCTCTTTAGCTTCCACAGGAGTGGATACAACACTGTGGCATCATAGGCTTGAACACATGAGTGAGAAGGGTATGTAGATACTTCACAAAAGAAATTTGTTGCCAGATCTTAAACAAATTGATTTGGACTTCTGTGAGCATTGTGTTTATGGAAAACAAAAGAGAGTCATATTTCTCAG
>ML788757.1:133983-155448 GCA_009831015.1 Picea engelmannii | reverse complement strand
ATGTCACCATACCAACTGGTCTACGGTACAGAGGTTGTGTTCCCAACTTCTTTGGGAGTCCCTGTCATGAAGTTACTTCAAGAGATGCAAGCTAAACCAAATGACTCCCAGAGACGAATCAATCAAATGATTCATTTGCAACAAACTAGAGAGGATGTTTTCAACAAAACACAGGTCATCCAAGAGAACATTAAGAAGATCTTTGACAAATGAACCAAGGAGGATGATTTCGAGCTGGGATACCTAGTGTTGAGATGGGACGCCGGGAATGAGGACAAGGGAAAGCATGGGAAATTTGATCATCTATGGACAGGGCCTTACATGATCCAAGCTTTCAGAGGAAACAACACCTTTTTGCTAAACAATGTCGATGGGTCAGATCTGCCAGGAGCACCTATGAATGGCAGAATGCTGAAGCATTATATCCCTCCCCAGTAAGAGATTTGAAGAACTCACTCTCTAGTGTACATACCAGTTTTTAATTTTCAGTCTATACTTGCATTATATGAAGCGAGGGACATGGGTCAGTTGGTTGAAGCCCGAAGAGAAGGCCCTAAGCCGCGATGATCACTGTTTTTTGAAGTTTTCCTGAGAATAAGACCAACAAAGGCTACTAGGCAGATATGTCCAGAATGACCAGAAAAATGGATCCTTGGCACTTAACAGGGCAAGTACCATCCCCAGGTGGAGCCGCCTGTTATCACCCCATAAATTATGGGAATCAACTTATGAATTGGATATTATGGATATTATCTGTATCTAATGTTCTTATTGGAAATTGTTTTTCATTTTGCAAAAAGAAAAAGAAAAGAGGGCAAAAAGAATTGAAGCATAAGCCCCATGCATGACAGTGACTTGGTCATACCTTTCAAGCATGATCAAGTCCTTTTAAATTTTCAATGTTGATAGGTTAGTAAATGCGTCTGATTAGACCATCTAATCCTGGTCAGATAGCCCCTAGGTTAGAACTAGTGAATGCATCTGATCAGACCATCTAATCCTGGTCAGATAGCCCCTAGGATAGAATTAGTGAATAAGTCCGACTAGACTGTCTAATCCTGGTCAGATATCCCTTAGGAAAAATAATATCTTAACCCAACAGTTTAATCTGGGTTATTTGTCTTGCAAAACTAGGTCAGGATGTAGATTAATTTCTTTGCTTGCCTTGCCCAATAAAAACCACTCGAAGAAAATGCTACATCAAGTCTTTCCTTGCCTTAGGATAGTTGGGATAAGGTCCCCTTGGTGGTGTCTATGACAAAATTGGATAAAACCCATGAGAAAGCGTTAATCCTAAGTTTTTCCTACACGTGATATTGGTCGTTCTCGACCTATGCTTCATTCACCTTTCAATGGTCCAGATCACAGCGTTTGGATCAACGGCTCACATAGCATTCCAGACCCCCCTTAGTGTTCTGCTTTTAACCAAGGGGGGGGGGGGGGGTCCGGAATCGGCGATAATATTTACGCAGATCTGGATGGTCCAGAACAGAGCGAACAAATCCATGGCCTACATTGGATTCTGGACCCCCCCACCCGTTCTACCTTTAACGAAGAGGGGGGGGGGTCCGGAATTGGTAATAACTCAGGCACAGATGTGGACAGCTTGGAATTGTGTGCTCAAATCGACGATCCACATTGAATTCTGGACCCCCCCTCTGTTCTGCCTTTAATGGAGGGGCGGGGGTCCAAAATTGGTATTAAAGAGTGAGCTAAGATCTGCGGTCAGGAAGCTAATGCACAGATCAATGGATCATGATGGATTACGGACCCCCCTTGGTATTCTGCTTTTAATCAAAGGGGGGGTCCGGAATGAATCTTCCTTACAGCGGACCCCTTGTTACATGTGGTGTTGTCCTATTGGTTCATGAGTCCCATCCTCCACATGCTGCCTGACATCTCGTCGCCCCTGGACGTCACCCTCCACTGAGCCCACTTGGCCCACTTGCTCCTGGGGTTGGGTCACTTCCCATAACTTCTGCCAGTCCATGTTGTCAGTACCATAACCCTCTTCACTCATGGACAACCTCCTTTGGTGACTTTTACCCCCAATCACCAACCTCCACGTCAGTTGTCTGTATACTTTGGTCTTCGTCAGCTGCCATATCACCCCAAGTGGCCCATTGTCCATTAATAACTGGATAACATACCCATTGTCACGCTGACCGTTTTCCAGCGTCCGACCGACCCATTTTTGAATAAAACTACTGTTCTCCTTTGCATTAGTTATTCATCCATCGCGCCAGAAACCTCCTATTCCTCCATTGCTCCCACATCACTTTCATCTACAGTCAGTCGACCTCCACTAACGTAGTGTTTATTTGTAGGTACAGTTGTTGAAATGGTGCCAAATCCCAGACAAGCGGAAGAAGAAGAAAATCCTCTTCTTCCTCCTCCGGTTGACCTGGATAAAGTTCCCTTGGTTGATAAAGACCGTTTGATTGTGGATATTGTCTGCAATTTCAACTTTTCTGATCTATAGTCATGGCTCTGGGAAGTCTTCCTGGACAAGAGTGATGAAATTGGACTCTGGGAGTCCAATTTTCCCCTGTATCTTTTCCCCCAAATTCATCATTTCCTAGAATTATCCCTCAAATGCCAAGCCCATTACGTCCTTGACCAGAAAGCCATTGTTTCTTCATTTAGAGAAGTCCTCTTCTTCATCACCCCAGAAGATATTGACCAAATGATGCAGATAACCCGTGCTGAATCTGCGTCCCCGTTCAGCTTAGAAGTCCTCATTGAACTATACCAGAAAATTACTTTCCCTCAGAGAGCTCATATCTTCGAGATTTTTCTCCCCACTTTCGCTCCGCTCCCGTCTACAAGTCCCCCATACCCTTCTTCCCTATTTTACACCAAGGGAAATCAAATTGTTTCTTCCCTGTGTGCCCTGCTTGGGTACTATTCTGATCAATGGGTAGATGAACCCATCCTGGGTTTTCTATCTATCTTCTCAAACGATGAACAACCGACCACGCAGTTCAACTACAGCACCTTCCTGGCCCATAACATCCATGAACAATTTGTGAATTTCACCACAGAGGGCATGCTCAGGTATTCATCCATTCTGGCTTACATGTTCGTCTATTTCCAGGTCGACAGGTTCAATTTCTCCACGCAGACGATGGACGCCGACGGGAGGCCCCATCCAGTCACAGCGTGGACTTCTCTTCTGAAATGCAATTCTGTCGAATACGACTTCACAGCGTTCATTGACCAGTTTTACCACCCTGTGGTAAGTATGTTGAGTGGCATGCCCGAGCCACGAATAAATGATGAAGTCTGGAGAATTCTACACCTCTCGGACAATGCGAAGACAGAAGACTGGTACTTGTATAAGAATCACTCTAAGATCTAAGTTTATGGGTGTGAATTGGAACCATACAAGATGTTGAGATATATACCGGTAAGAATTTCTGCATTGGAATATATTAGACAAATTATGAATCCTGACGATATTCACTTTGTTTCCCTTAAGAAGAAGCAACAATTGTGGATCAAAGGGTACATTGGCTCTTTCATCTACAATAGTAGAGGTGCAGCTGATGAAGTAGACAGAATGTTAAGGGAAATGAAATTCCTCACAAGTTTCACCTGGCATTATGATCCCTGTGGGATCATTTCTGAAATGAGAGAGAAAAATAAAAACATCCCATATGCGCATGAGCCCAAGCCGAAAATCGAGAGATTTGCGAATCAAACAGAATGGGAGCCTGATATGTTGGTGGATGTGGAACCAACTGTCGGGGTGGAAAATAAGGTTCCCTCAACAAGCACGCCACTCACTGCCACACCTCAGAATCCCAAGGAAAAGAGGCCCCGACAAGAATCATCTTCTCCTGTAACAGAGGTGTCATCGGAGGAATTTAAGATGCACGCCAAAAAGCCAAGGACAGTTTCAACGACAGGCATGACAGTAGAGCAAGAGATCACAACCACCATAGTGGCCACCCCAGGGGTCAAGCCTGCCAGTCTACCTTTCGGCTTGAGTCAAAACAAGGCATTGACATCAGCTATAAAATCCACAGACTCTCCCACAGATGCTCCACCAAGCAAGACCGGGCCCAAGTTGGGCATTTTTGAAAAATATGATTTGATCAAGAAGAAAAACCAGACTCTTACTACCAGCACTTCTGCCCAGTTCCAAAAGCAATCGTCCACAACTCAACACAGGCTTCTTTCAGCATTTGATACAGAGAAAGGTAGGATGCATATGGCTTACCTCCAAGCACAAGTGCCGGATCCCAAGGTTATATCAGATTATAAAAGGGCCACATTTGAGTTTCAGGCTAAAGGCGTGCATCCAGCAGATCAGATGGATCTGCACAAGAAAACCAGCGAGATGGTTTTCCACACTTTGGCCCACGCTACAGCTTCCACATCAAAATTTTGGGTAGCTCTGAGCAATGCCCAGACCCAACTGAAGCTGGAGAAAATATCATCTTTCACAAAAGACAACAAAATCAAGATGCTGGAGGAGCTGGTCCTCAAAATCGGTTAGGACCCTGCGAACGTCAAGGCTGCCGAAGAGATGATAAAAAAGAAAAACGTTGACTTCGTGTCTTTAAGAAACCAGCTAAAGCTCCCTCCAACAGAAGACCCACAGGCAAAGGAGATAGCTGAAAAGGAAGGTGAAAAGGATGAGATGCTGAAATTACTCATGGAGCAGAACGCTCAGTTAAAAGAGATGGAAGCAGAGATGGCGAGACTGCTAAAGGAGAAACAGTAGGCAAAGCCAATGGAAGGCATTCCATTGAGTGCTATCCCAATTGCAGGATTGAGCACAACAACAGTGAAAACCGTTCCATCTGCTGCATCTGTGCCACTACCCAAGGGAACAACAGACCTGGCCAAGTCTATGGAGAGAATGAACCTGCAAGAGTCAGAGATCAGCAGGCTTAAGAAAGAAGTGGAGAATCTCCAAGAGCTAAAGACTTATTTCCAGACAAGTCTATCCAAAGACAAACAGGTGAATGAGCAAATCAAGAAGGAGTTACAGCAGCTCCAGAAATAGACAATGGCAGGGAAAACTTTGGTGGAGGTGAAAGAGATTGTGTGGACTGATATTTCCAAGTCTATAAATGAAATCTGGCCAATGGTTCAAATCATGTTTGAACAAAATGAGTTGCTCGAGAGGAGCAAGCAGGCAGTGGAGAAGATCAAAATGGAGCTGGGAAACATGTCAGCCCAAGTGAATGAAATCATAAGGTTCTTGAACTGACCAGAGAGGAACTTGAAGAATTAAAGATTGAGGACAGGACAGAAACTATACTTGAAGTCAAAAGGGCCCTAACCAAAAGGAGTCTCATGCTTCAGCTTGAGGAGAAGATTCAAGTTATGGATCAAGGAGTGCAAAAGTTTTTCAGTAAGATAGATGCTCTCCAGAGGAAGGGACTTCCTGGCCTAAAAGTCATTAATGACAAGTTGATGACACTCCCTGATTACAAGAAAAGGTTGACTGAAGTGTCTAAGGACAATTCCAATTTTGCAGAGATACAGAGAAGCATTACAGGAAAAGCATTCATGGATGCCTTGCAGTTGGATATTAGTATCCAACATGAGATTAAACACATATTCATCATCAAGCCTACATTTGCTAAATATACAAACATGGATGAAGTGTACCGGAGATTGCTTAAAGTCACAGTGCTAGGTCATATCAGATGGGAGGAGCTGTGTGATCTACTAGATTAGCAGATGAGCTGTCGCATCCAGTCACCTGTCCTTTCAGAAGAGGTTGCGGAGGCACCTCGCCAACGACCTACCCCTGAAAATCAGCATACAGTTGTATTGAGTCATCAAAACAGTTTTGATTAGTTAAGTCAGTTAGTCTAAAAATAGTATGATCACGTCATGATCAGTTATGACAGGAACATTTGTATTTTGTATTATAAATACTTCAGTTTTTGAAGTATTGAGGGTTGTTGATTAGCACACCCTATCACTATCAAACTGTACTATTTTTGAAGAGATCTACCATTAATAAAGAAGAGACACTTTACAGGATTCTTGCGCATGTTCACTGGTGATGTGATTTTCTTAGTTAAATGTTTCTTTTTCTCCGTATTCATTTTGTTTTCTGAATCTAATTTTTATGAAAAGCGTTATGTTGCAGGATTTATCTTTGATACCCTGTTTCCGATTCTAGGGATTTAAATTTTTAGCTTCTAATACCTTCAATTAAGAAATTCTTAACAGCTTGTTAATTGAAGTTATTTTCCTCATCTTTTCTTCTGTCCATCATTTTAATTACTAAAGATCCAGTGAGGGTGTTATCTCGCCCTGTGAATTTTTTATTCGGTACTTCTGGTTGTGTCTCGGATTTGATTGAATACAGACCCCATAGCCCAATRGATGTGCAGTTTGTCTCAACCAACTTCAAAAACCCTTTTACAACAAAACCTACAGTTCCTTTAGCTAGCCTAATATCCAAAATTAAACAAAGCTAAATTATATAGAGAGATCCCTCTCTGAAGCTGGAAGGGCTAGATCCCAGCTTTAAAAGTGGTTGGATAAGGTTACCTTAGTAGATTTCTTCTTTTTCAACCTCTAGGAAATTTACCAAGTGCTAACATAAATGGCGACTCCACTGGGGACTGAACTAAAACTGAATACCTCACTGTTCTTCCCCTAAAGAAAGTTTGACTCTGAGAAGAAAGTAATGATTAGAGGTTGATTAACTCTGTACATATTATTTTTAGAATCTCCCTTTAAAGATTTTTCCCCTTTTAATGTTCTTCTATGACTGTCCCTGCAGCAGTACAACCTAATATCGAGCCCAGACTAGCAAATCAAATGCATATCGCGTCAAACCTTTTTGACATAATCCTCAAAACTGCCAGTAACCGGGAAGAACTTGAACGTTCATGGGCAGCCATTGAATGAGACATAGCTACTCAGGAACAATTGAGAGTTAGACGACGTCAACGTAGGAACCTCCCCTAGTTTCCCTCATCATAAGTCAATATATATATATATATAAACCAAAAAGAGTTCTGGCTCCCAAGAAAGTTCACACTCGATCTCATCCAGACTCAGAACCCTCCACAGCGATAGATAACCCCAAACAGTTGTTGAGATGAAAGACCTTAGCCACCAATTCAACGAGTTATACTCCCCTTCATAATTCTCCCTTCCTTTCCGAAGGACCCGACATCCTTCAAAACCTCGATCTTGATCTTTTTCCACTACG
Organism: Picea engelmannii; assembly: GCA_009831015.1. Lineage (NCBI taxonomy): Eukaryota > Viridiplantae > Streptophyta > Pinopsida > Pinales > Pinaceae > Picea > Picea engelmannii. The sequence continues at coordinate 148,253 of ML788757.1, read as the reverse complement.
AAACCTGGCTAGAACACAGTCTGAAACCTTTGCATCTAAGCTCATCTTCGACCCAACCGTGTTGCAACCCCGAACCCTCAAAGTCTTGTTTCCTATGACTAAACCACAAATCACTCCCTTAGTACCGCCCAGTCCTTCATCGACTTCGTCTTCCGTCGCTACCTCTCCAACCACCCAGGTCGTCGTCCCACGTCCTCCACCCATAATGGCAGCCCAATATGCCCCTTTGGTGTTAGCTACACCACTACATGCCATGCCCCAAGACTACCAGACCAGACTTCCATAGTTCTATGCAACCGGAACTTTAAACGCACAACAACATGTGGATAAAATGAATGACTACTTGGATTTACAAGAAGTCGACGAAGTCGACGTTCGGATGAGACTGTTTGCCCAGAGTCTGACAGGGGACGTCAAGAAGTGGTTCAAAGCCTTACCCGCTGCATCAATTCCTAACCTTGTTGCGTTCCAAAGAAGTTTTCTTGACAGATGGGAGGTAAAGAAAAACCCTCTCCAGATACTGTCAGAATACGAGAACATAAAAAGAAATCAAGGTGAAACTGTCCAAGATTATTGCACGTGTTTTAACAATTTGTATAATGCAATACCAACTGAAATCAAACCCCCCCAAGGTTTGGCATTGATTAAATTCCCTGATGGATTCGATGCTGACATGTCTTACTAGTTAAGAGAAAGAAATGCTACCACCCTTGAAGACATGCAGAAAAGTGCTATTAGTGTGGAAGCTAACCTGTTGGCGAAAAGAGCCCGTCAAAGGTTAGAAAGGAGAGTCACGATCAAAGAATAACCTTCCATGTCAAACACTAATTCCAAATTGTATTTTGTGGTTAGATCATTGGAATTATTGTTAGAAAGAACGGTCATTTCAGACAGAAATCCTCCGAGAGACAACCCACCTGCCCCTCAGATTCGAAACCCCAATTTCAGAAGAAACCCTCCTCAAATCAGGCAAAGAGATCCAAGAGATCCAAGAGACCCAAGAGATCAAAGAGATCAGAGGGGCCCTGATCAGTCGATTAGGCCTCCCCTACAAGAAAACTATGCTGATGAAGGGGGGGAAATAATTGAGGAATTGGAAGATACTCATATCAACCTCATGGGTATTCATGACAATGAGGCCATTTTCCTTACTCAATAAGAGAAGGAACTTTTTCTGCTAAATCAAACAAAGGTAAGTGAGGAGGCCAAGGATGAAATACAACAGGCTTCTGAGAATGCTATTTTGGAGGGGCATCGCCAATACAATCTGCGAAGTAAGAAGACAGAAGGAAACTCCTCTAAAAAGACCACTGAATCGTAGAAGGTAGCTGAGGCTGAGAAAACCCTCGAGAAGACCACGGCTAAAAAGTCTTCTAAGAAAGATAAAAATAATGCTCCGATGAAGAAAAACATCACCATACTGAAAATACAGGAATAGCCCGAAGTTTCACCTACTAATCTTCCTACTACTTCTGAGCGGAAGAATGTGGTGGACCAACCAGAATCAACGAGTCATACCCAAACTCCCACACCTTTTAGCCTGGAGGCAGAATTGGCCAAAATTAAAATTCTTGTCCCACTGAATGAGTTGATAAGCAGAGGCAGTTATCCAGGTACTAAAAGCGTTAGCCATTGAACCTGACATAGGCACCAAGGCCTTGACTATCAGATCAGTGACCCATTCGGACACTGTGAACCTTCCTGATGATCGTCCCAAACTCCTTTTCGGACCTGAAGTTGACGGTAGAGACAATACCGGTGATGTAGCTCCCTTTTACATCATCTTGAACATACATGATTTGATATTGCATAACGCCATGCTCGATTCAGGTGCCTTACATAATTTGATGCCTAAAGCAGTAATGGAAAAACTGGGATTGGAGGTTACTAGGCCTTACAAAGATCTACACTCGTTTGACTCCAGCAAAGTCAAGTGTATAGGTCTGATTAAGGACCTCTGCATCACCCTGGTTTAGATCCCTTCAAAAAGAATCGTAATGGATGTGGTCATTGCAGACATCCCACCGAAATATGGTATGTTTCTTTCCCGGTCTTGGGGAGCTAAGTTGAAAGGAACCCTGCAGCTGGATATGTCTTACACCACTATCCCAATGTTTGGAAAACAGAGGAGGTTATATAGAGAAACACTGATGAAGTATATGGTCAGCATTCAAGAGAAACCTCACAATTACCCCCTCTACTCTGCTCATCCCGATTTAGATTCGTTCATCTTGTACAATGATGGTGATACTGAAGAACCAGAAATTCAGCTGTTGGAAGATGTGGCTAGTCAAGACGAAGGCCCAAAAAACGGTGAGGCAGCACATATGAAAAATGAAATCACCGAAGACTTCCCCGCTGATTTCTGGATTATGGATTTTGATGGGGCTGTGAGTAAASAAGGAGCAGGAGMTGGATTCTGGTTACATAATCATCAAAAAAGGTATTCAGAAAATCATTCCTATAAGTTAAATTTCCACAGCACTAACAACGTTGTTGAGTATGAAGCTTTAATGTTCGGTCTGAAGCTACTGAAGAAAGTTGGTGCTAAGAAAATAATGGTGAGGGGTGACTCTGAATTAATATTTAAACAAATTAAAGGTGAATATGCCGCTAAACACCCACACCTTAGAGCCTACAGGAATGTTGTTCTCGATGCTTTGAAGTGYTTTAATGAGGTTGACTTGCAGGTAATKCCAAGGGGACAAAACATTMTGGYTGACGGATTGGCTACKTCAGYRGCTTCCTGCAAGATTCCTTTCCGACAAACTCRCCCATACACGGTTGAAGTGAAATGCAGAYCGACAGTGYCCGATAATATYAGGTACTRGCAAGTGTTTGGAAATGACGATCAGATAGAGGACTTTCTGCAATGCAAGAACGGTTTTGAATGTACAAACATAGATGTAGAAAATGAAAAAGAGAATGTAAATAATTCTGAATTTGAAGTAGATAGTGTGAATATTGTAAATACGGTGGATACACAAGATACAGTAGATTCAAGAGAGTTAAGCGATGATGAAACAGATGTCGATGTTTTACAATTGAAAAGCAATGTGTTACCTAGAGGGCTTGTCCCTTTGGAAGATCTGTTTGACAATGACGACGTAGCTAAGAAACCAAAAATAGAAGCTCATGGGCAAGAGGTAGAGAATTGCAATATAGGAACTGAAGAGAAGCCCAGGATGGTCAAACTATCCAAATCTTTACCCCCAGAACAAAATCTTAAGTACATTGAGCTATTCAAAGAATATTCAGACATTTTTGCCTGGGGCTATGAAGATTTGAAAGCCTATGACACCAGCATCATACAGCACAGGATTCCCATAAAGGAAGACCAGAAACCGTTTAGGCAAAAACTTAGGAGGATAAATCCCAAGTTCCTTCCCTTGATAGAAAAAGATATTAAGAAAATGTATGATGCCAAGATCATAGTCCCACTATGTTTCTGTAAGTGGGTTTCTAATTTAGGCCCCACACGTAAGAAAAATGGGGAAATTAGACTCTGCATAGATTTTCGTAATCTGAACAAAGCATCCTTGAAGGATAATTACCCCTTGCCTAAAATGGATCACCTTCTGCAAAGAGTGGTCGGGTCCAGTTGAATTTCTCTATTAGATGGTTTCTCAGGCTACAACCAGGTCCTAGTTCACCCAGACGATCAGGAAAAGACCGCTTTCACCACACCATGGGGTACTTTCATGTATGTGAAGATTCCTTTTGGTATAATGAACGCAGGAGCTACCTTTCAGAGGGAAATGGATATAGCCTTCGTTGAAGAGTCAGGTAAATTTATCGTCGTTTATTTGGATGATGTGACTGTATTCTCCCAATTTGATGATGAACACCTGCGACACCTTAGACGAGTTTTCGAAAAGTGTAGAAGGTTCGGGATTTCTTTAAATCCCAAGAAATGTCTTTTTGGGTTAGAAGAAGGCAAACTGCTGGGACACATCATCTCTAAAGAAGGTATTAGGATTGACCCCAGCCGAATCGAGGCCATACTAAAGTTAGAACACCCAAGAAACCTTAAAGAACTTCAGTCTTTTATAGGGAAAATTAACTTCCTTCGAAGATTCATTCCAAATATGGCCGAGCTCATCCGAAACATTACAAACATGCTAAAAAGGGACACCAAAATAAAATGGGATCCTGAGTCCAGGAAATCCTTTGAACAGGTCAAACGATCACTCACCGAAGCCCTAGTTTTGATTAGTCCCGATTTCACTAAAGATTTATATCTTGTTTCTTTCACTTCTGAACATACTATAGCAGTTGTATTACTGCACAAGAATAGTGAAGGGTATGAACAACCCATAGCTTTCTTCAGCAAATATTTAAGAGACGTTGCTCTGAACTACAATATTATGGAGAAGCAGGTTTTTTCTTTGGTAAAGGCTATAAAGGACTTCAGGGTCTATATCCTTCATTCTCACATCATATCTTATGTTCCCAATGCGGTAGTAAAAGATATCCTGACACAAGACAACCCTGATGGGAGAAGGGGAAAATTTATTGCAGTTATTCTAGAATATGACATAGAAATTAAGCCCACGAAGCTAATCAAAGGCCAAGGCCTTGCTAAACTGATGGTTGAATCTAACTTTCAGGCTCTTGACATTAATTTTCTAGATGTGGCAGATGAACAGGGCGAGATGGCGACTCCAAACGTTAGAGAGGTTTTTCTCAACTCTCCATGGTATGCAGACCTCATATTTGTTCTACAAAATTTACAAGCTCCCCCTGGTTTAACTAAAACTAAAGCTAGATTTCTGAAGTTGAAAGCATTGAAATTCTGTATTCCAGAAGGAAATTTATATTGGAAATACCCTGCAGGTATTCTTTTAAATTGTTTACTGAAAGATGAAGATGATAAAGTGTTGTAGGAGTTTCATGCAGGTGAATGTGGTGTCCATTTAAACTGGAAGGTTACAGCCAACAAAATACTCAGAGCTGGTTTTTACTGGCCCACCTTGTTTGAAGATGTACATCAGAAAGTAACAGCCTGTCATCAGTGCCAACTATTTGAGGGTAAAAGGAAACTCCTTCCTCTACCTCTTAAACCAATTTCAGTTGAGGCTCCTTTCCAACAATGCAGACTTGACTTCATTGGAGAAATACACCCTCCATCTTCGAGCCAACATAGGTGGATTCTTACGGCCACTAATTATTTTACTAAATGGATCGAGGTTGTACCAAGCAGGCAAGCCACTGATGCTGTTATTATTAAATTTCTTGAAAATAATATTTTATCTTGTTTTGGTTGTCCTAGAAAGATCATTAGTGACAATGCACCTGCCTTTCGGTCAAAGAAACTCATTGACTTCTGCAGTCGTTACCACATTGGCTTGGGGCATTCCACAGCCTACTACCCTCAGGGGAATGTGTTGGCGGAATCCTCAAACAAGACTTTGGTAAATATCATCAAGAAAACGTTGCAGGAGAATAAAAAATCATGGCATGATAAGCTGGTATTTGCTTTATGGACAGATAGACTAACCACCAAAAGGTCAGTTGGTATGTCACCATACCAACTGGTCTACGGTACAGAGGCTGTGTTCCCAACTTCTTTGGTAGTCCCTGCCATGAAGTTACTTCAAGAGATGCAAGATGAACCAAATGACTCCCAGAGACGAATCAATCAAATGATTCATTTGCAATAGACTAGAGAGGATGTTTTCAACAAAACACAGGTCATTCAAGAGAACATTAAGAAGATATTTGACAAATGAACCAAGGAGGATGATTTCGAGCTGGGAGACCTAGTGTTGAGATGGGACGCCAGGAACGAGGACAAGGGAAAGCATGGGAAATTTGATCATCTATGGACAGGACCTTACATGATCCAAGATTTCAGAGGAAACAACGCCTTTTTGCTAAATAATGTCGATGGGTCAGATCTGCTAGGAGCACCTATGAATGGCAGAATGCTGAAGCATTATATCCCTCCCCAGTAAGAGATTTGAAGAACTCACTCTCTAGTGTACATACCGATTTTTAATTTTCAGTCTATACTTGCATTGTCTAAAGCGAGGGACAAGGGTCAGTTGGTTGAAGCCCGAAGAGAAGGCCCTAAGCCGCTGATCACTGTTTTTTGAAGTTTTCCTGAGAATAAGACCAACAAAGGCTACTAGGTAGATATGTCCGGAATGACCAGGAAACTGGATCCTTGGCACTTAACAGGGMAAGTACCATCCCCAGGTGGAGCCGCCTGTTATCACCCCATAAATTATGGGAATCAACTTATGACTTGGATATTATGGATATTATCTATATCTAGTGTTCTTATTGGAAATTGTTTTTCATTTTGCAAAAWGAAAAAGAAAAGAAAAAGAAAAGAGGGCAAAAAGAATTGAAGCATAAGCCCCATGCATGATAGTGACTTGGTCATACCTTTCAAGCATGATCAAGTCCTTTTAAATTTTCAATGTTGATAGATTAGTGAATGCGTCTGATCAGACCATCTAATCCTGGTCAGATAGCCCCTAGGTTAGAACTAGTGAATACATTTGATCAGACCATCTAATCCTTGTTAGATAACCCCTAGGATAGAATTAGTGAATAAGTCCGACTAGACTGTCTAATCCTGGTCAGATATCCCTTAGGAAAAATAATATCTTAACCCAACAGTTTAATCTGGGTTATTTGTCTTGCGAAACTAGGTCAAGATGTAGATTAATTTCTTTGCTTGCCTTGCCCAATAAAACCCACTCGAATAAAATGCTACATCAAGTCTTTCCTTGCCTTAGGATAGTTGGGATAAGGTCCCCTTGGTGGTGTCTATGAAAAAATTGGATAAAACCCATGAGAAATCGCTAATCCTAAGTTTTTCCTACACATGATATTGGCCGCTCTCGACCTATGCTTCATTCACCTTTCAATGGTCCAGATCACAGCGTTTGGATCAATGGCTCACATAGAATTCTGGACCCCCCTTAGTGTTCTTCTTTTAACCAAGGCGGTGGGGGGGTCCAGAATCGGCGATAATATTTACGCAGATCTGGATGGTCCAGAACAGAGCGCATAAATCCACGGCCTACATTGGATTCCAGACCCCCCCGCCCGTTCTACCTTTAATAGAGGGGGGGGGTCCGGAATTGGTAATAAATCGGACGCAGATCTAGACGGCTCGGAACTGTGCACTCAAATCGATGATCCACATTGAGTTCCGGACCCCCCCCCTCCGTTCTGCCCTTAATGGAGGGGGGAGGGTCTGAAATTGGTATTAAAGAGCGAGCTAAGATCTGCGGTCAGGAAGCCAGTGCACAGATCAATGGATCACGATGGATTCTGGAACCCCCTTGGTATTCTGATTTTAATCAAAGGGGGGGGGTTCAAAATGAATCTTCTTTATGGCGGGCCCCTTGTTACATGTGGTGTTATCCTATTGGTTCATGAGTCCCATCCTCCACATGCTGCTTGACATCCTGTCGCCCCTGGACATCACCCTCCACTGAGCCCACTTGGCCCACTTGCTCCTGGGGTCAGGTCACTTCCCATAACTTCCGCCAGTCCATTTTGTCAATACCATAACCCCCTTCACTCATGGACAACTTCCTTTGGTGACTTTTACCCCCAATCATCAACCTCCACATCAGTCGTCCATATACTTTGGTCTCCGTCACCTGCCATATCACCCCAAGTGGCCTGTTGTCCATTAATAACTAAATAACATACCCATTGTCAAGCTGACCATTTTCCCGCATCTGACCGACCCATTTTTTAATAAAACTACCATTCTCCTTTGCATTCGTTATTCATCCATCGCGCCAGAAACCTCCTATTCCTCCATTGCTCCCAAATCTCTTTCACCTACAGTCATTCAAACTCCACTAACATAGTGTTTATTTGCAGGTACAGTTGCTGAAATGTTGCCAAAGCCCAGACAAGTGGAAGAAGAAGAAAATCCTCTTCTTCCTCCTCCGGTTGACCTGGATAAAGTTCCCTTGGTTGATAAAGACCGTTTGATTTTGGATACTGTCTGTAGTTTCAACTTTTCTGATCTGCAGTCATGGCTCTGGGAAGTCTTCCTGGACCAGAGTGATGAAATTGGACTCTGGGAGTCCAATTTTCCCCTGTATCTTTTCCCCCAAATTCATCATTTCCTAGAATTCGGCCTCAAATGCCAAGCCCATTATGTCCTTGACTAGAAAGCCATTGTTTCTTCATATGGAGACGTCCTCTTCTTCATCACCCCAGAAGATATTGACCAGATGATGCAGATAACCCATGCTGAATCTGCGTCCCCGTTCAGCTTAGAAACAGACAATGGCAGGGAAAACTTTGGCGGAGGTGAAAGAGATTGTGTGGAATGATATTTCCAAGTCTATAAATGAAATCTGGCCAATGGTTCAAATTAATTTTTGAACAAAATGAGTTGCTCAAGAGGAGCAAGCAGGCAGTGGAGAAGATCAGAATGGAGCTGGGAGACATGCCAGCCCAAGTGAATGAAATCATAAGGTTCCTGAACTCAAAGACCAGATAGGAACTTGAAGAATTAAAGATTGAGGACAGGACATAAACTATACTTGAATTCAAAAGGGTCCTAACCAAAAGGGGTCTCATGCTTCAGCTTGAGGAGAAGATTCAAGTTATGGATCAAGGAGTGCAGAAGTTTTTCACTAACATAGATGCTCTCCAGAGGAAGGGACTTCCTGGCCTGAAAATCATTAATGACAAGTTGATGACACTCCCTGATTACAAGAAAAGGTTGACTGAAGTGTCTAAGGACAATTCCAAGTTTGCAGAGATATAGAGAAGCATTATAGGAAAAGCATTCATGGATGCCTTGCAGTTGGATATTAGTATCCAACATGAGATTAAACACATATTCATCATCAAGCCTACATTTGCTAAATATACAGACATGGATGAAGTGTACCAGAGATTGCTTAAAGTCACAGTGCCAGGTCATATCAGATGGGAGGAGTTGTGTGATCTACTAGATTAGCAGATGAGCTGTCACATCCAGTCACTTGTCCTGTCAAAAAAGGTTGCGGAGGCACCTCGCCAATGGCCTACCCCTGAAAATCAGTATACAGTTGTATTGAGTCATCAAAACAGTTTTGATTAGTTAAGTTAGTTAGTCTAAAAATAGTATGATCATGTCCTGATTAGTTATGACAGGAACATTTGTATTTTGTATTATAAATACTTCAGTTTTCGAAGTATTTAGGGTTGTTGATTAGCACACCCTATCGCTATCAAACTGTACTATTTTTGAAGAGATCTACCATTAATAAAGAAGAGGCACTTTACAGGATTCTTGCACATGTTCACCGGTGATGTGATTTTCTTAGTTAAATGTTTCTCTTTCTCCGTATTCATTTTGTTTTCTGAATCTAATCTTTATGAATAGCGTTATGTTGCAGGATTTATCTTTGGTACCCTGTTTCCGATTCTAGGGATTTAAATGTTTATCTTCTAATACCTTCAATTAATAAATTCTTAACTGCTTGTTAATTGAAGTTATTTTCCTAATCTTTTCTTTTGTCCATCATTTTAATTACTAAAGATCCAGTGAGGGTGTTATCTTGCCCTATGAAGTTTTTCTTCGGCGCTTATGGTTGTGTCTCAGATTTGATTGAAGATAGGCCCCATAACCTAATGGATGTGTAGTTTGTCTCAACCAACTTCAAAAACCCTTTTACAACAAAACCTACAGTTCCTTTAGCTAGCCTAATATCCGAAATTAAACAAAGCTAAATTATATAAAGAGATCCCTCTCTGAAGCTGGAAGGGTTAGATCCCAGCTTTAAAAGTGGTTGGATAAGGTTACCTTAGTAGATTTCTTCTTTTTCAACCTCTAGGAAATTTACCAAGTGCTAACAGGTAAGAGTGCTACTGGGTGACAGTATCGAAGATGCAAATGGAGGTGTTGGTACTACAGAGCCAGAGATGGGGATCCTAGAGGTAAATGTCAGAGGATGTGACTGGAGATGAAAGTGAGATTCAGAGGGAATGACTACATGCTAGTGCTGAGTATATACATGAAAGGGTTGCGTTGATGTATGATGACCAAGTCCCTTCACACATGAAAACCAAATACCCGATGTAACCAATATCTGAAGAGAATCGAACATACGAGCATTTATTTGATAATTTTGAATATGTGCATGCATACCTGGTCGGGGTATGAAAAAATGGTGTCTTAGGGGCTCAAGATGAAAAGAGGCTTCGAGACTATCGTGATGTAGAGGCCGAGATGCTGATCCCATGGCTGAAGATGGATCAGGGAATGGACACTCGGAGCTCCCAGAATGGTGAGTGGAAGTTTGGCGAAAAGGCCTATATATAGTTGTAGAGCCCACATTGCCACCTCATTTGTACTTGTTGCTATAGCGACTGAACGAGAAGTATTCAAAGGAGATTTGGAGATTCCAGGAGGATGAGGCATCCGATCGAGGACCAGTGAGCTTCAGGTTAGTAGTATGATCATCCTGCATAGAATTAGGGTTTCCATTTTTGGGCAGGGTCTATACGGAGGGTCGTATAGGGGGATTTTAGGGATGTGGGCCCCCAAGTGCGTGGGAGATCTAAAAATATGTACGCACAAGTGCACACTTTCTGTCTGGATAGCTGCACATGGGGGCACCCATAAGGGGGACTAAGGCACGCATTATGTGCGCACCTGTTGGCTACACATATGCACATGTGTGCGCGGCTATGTAGTGGACATGCGTGCTTTGATGCACGCCTATGTTCTTGACAAGAGTGCATGGAGGTGCCCTTGTAGGGTGAGTAGTAGTTCGTCTATGAGATGGACATGCATGCATGAGTGCGTGCCTATCGAGTGAACAGGCACGCATATGTGCACGCCTGTGGGGTGAACAGGCACACATGTGTGCGTGCCTGTGGGTTAAATAGTCGCGCCTTGGGGGCAAGGTCGGCAGGTGTAAAAATTATCTTTTTAATGTTGTTTATGGTCCATGTGGCTAACCTAGGAATGTTTTATGTGGCTGCAGGTGATCATTTTTCATGATGCCATTTGGTTGGTCAGAGCGAGATTGATCACAGCTGAGAGATGTTGTGGCTATTTGAGGAGCTCGGGGTTTGTGCGACTTTGGCAGCCTGTGGGTTGCTGAAGTTGTTTGAGTGCCCATTGATACAGGAAAAGGAGTATCTCCTATAGTTCCTTATCCATATGTGGAGTCCAGACCTGCATTATTTCATGGTGCGGGGAGAGCAGATTGCCTTCACTATGGTGGACGACATATATTTTTTGACTGGGCTCCCATTTTGGGGAATACCCCTACCAGCGGAGCTGGTGTTACCTAGGGATGTGGCGCTAGTGACAGTGGGCCAGAGGTTCTGTTCGGGGGTGAAATTTATGTCGGGCTCTGTTGTGAGCATTGGGGCGATGGATTCTCTAGCGCATCACTGTATAGCACCGATGATTGTGAGAGTGTATGGGTTTCTTGCAACTCAGCATATCAGTGGTGGTCAACTGAGTGTGATGGAGAGGGTACTGGTCGGTGAGCACTTCTCCTGGGGGCTTATGCTGCATGCCAGGATGGTAGGGCAGCTGGACCATTGTCGGTCCACTAATACAGGAGAGTTTTCCTTTGGGTCCATCCTAGTAACCTAGTTTTTGGAGAGGGTGCAGATGTTGCACCCTAGGATTTTATTGGGTGCTCCTGGGGTGCAAGAGCCATGACTGAGGCGGTGGTCAACTATTTTGCTTCGCCGTGGTGGTGGTGAGGGAGGCCACTTCTTTACGGCTGAGGTGACATAGGTGTGGTGATAGATGCCGCAGGTGATATTGCAATTCCCATATGCTGGTGTTGACTTTCGGGATGATCCAGACATGGTGTTACCTCCAGGGGAGGTTTTTGATCATCGAGGTATGTTTGTGAGTTATATATATATATGTTTTTTGAGATATCATGACATATGTATATGATATAGATGTTGATACTACTGTTTGGTTGTTTGTATGTGCATATGTGGCACCTCGTGGGCACGGGGTTGAGTTGCTGAGAGCACTGGCTCGCCAGGAGCCAAAGAGGCCGCCATGGGGAGGGCCGCAAGCAGGAGAGAGATGTCGGTGTGAGGAATCTGAGGTGAGACTAGATGAGCCTGAGAGAGTAGGGAGGAGATGTTGGTTTGATGACCTAGGTGCCTGGCCACCACATGCTCCTTCGGCGGATGTCGGAGCAGATTTTGAGGATATACATCGTCACCTGGAGGTATTTCTATAGGGCATGCCTAAGGGCCTGTGGTCACGTATCTAGTATGAGGGAATCCTGGAGCAGTGTGTGGGCATTCCACCATTGTGGCGGGCCATGGTACGACGAGTAACAGTAGTAGGTGTTGTTATGACCAGATGGTTACCTCCTGGTTAGGAGGGACTAGTAGTGGGTGGGGGACCACCATCTGAGGGAGGGGCAGGAGGTGGTTCTCTAGAGGCACATTGAGTGGTGCTCTACATATTTTTGTATATAGGCTGGTGAGCCCATTTTGTACTGAGGTGCTTCACTAGCCTGCGGATACTTGTATTTTTGTATGTAAACATTTGGATGGCACTGCGGACCCTCTTATATATACATGAGTATACATTTTGACATCTATGTGGTGTTTACATGTGTTTTTTTAATGTGTTGATGATGTCTAATCTATATATGTTGTGATAGGTTGTTGATATGTTTATGTATGTGTATAGGTATCTTGATGTGATATATGCCAGTCTAACACAATATTAGCTAAGTTATTTGTAATTTGATTCAATTGTCTTGGAATTGTTAGCACCATACAATGTACCTTTTTGCTCACACTTTTTGCTACCTTTACACCCTTGTTTCACTCACATTTGAACTCACATTATCACCTTACCCTATCTTTCCAAAGGTATACAATGTATATTCTCTTTATTATATGTTTAATTTGTTTTGCATATAATTTTACATTACTCTCGTACTTAACCATTGATCAGAAAGGTACAAGTGCTGAAATAGTTCAAACTGTAGATTAACATTGAGGCCTGTTGCTGAAACAACCTGTGGCTGAAACAGTCCGTGGTCAACGATGTTGAAACAACAACTCACATAGAAGAAGCTGCTACACTCTCCGTGGTCTACGATGCTAAAAAACAACTCACAGAAGTTGTTACACAGTCCATGGTCAACGATGTTGAAACAACAACTCACACAGAAGAAGCTGTTACACAGTCTGTGGTGTACAATGCTGAAACAACAACACAAAACTATTAATTGACCACAACAACCGCACCTTGAGCTAGCATTAACCATCTCTGCTACCTGAGACCAAGTTGCTGAAAGTCAGAATGCAAATCTCGTGGCTAAAATAGCCCATGATTTGCGATGTTGAAACATCATACAACAACAGTAAAAAGAAGACAAATAAAGAAGTTGTTACTCCAGACACAACAACAACACCTCACTCAGTACTTGTAATAGCATTTTGTTGTGGGAGACTAGGATATCCTATTCTAGTTTAGAAAGTCAATCTAACTAAGAATAGGACTCAGATGTACACCTGTAATTGTTGATCAAATTGTATCGAAGGGATTCTCCTCTCTAAATGAGAGGAAATCATCATTAGAGAGGATCTTCTATTTTTACGAAAAAGGATTTACAGAGAGGGACGTGTTTTACTTCAGATTGTAATGTAATACAGTTGACAGATGAATAAAATACTTTTCTGAGCATTTCTCTCTAAGTTCCTTTCATTTCAGGGGAATCTTGTGAGAAGGGAGGGCCCAACTTCTTCACAAGATTCACCCATTATCTTTGTAGAGTGTTAGTGTTATTTTTGTTCATGCTTTGATTAAATTTTGTTTTGCTAAAACACTACTTTACTGAACTCTGTTTTTTTGAAACACTACTTTATTGAACTCTGTCTTGTTGTTACATTTTTTTCATATGATTCATGCTTGGGTAACTGTTAATCATTCTAGTTAGCAATCCTGCTTGGTGAATTTATGAAAGCTTGATAATCAGAAACAGGTGCCGAAGGTTCCTGCTTCGCGAATAGGGTCATGTTCTCTGTTAGAGATAGTTAGCCTTCGATGTATGTCAATTATTTTAATGAGTTCATGAAAGTGTGCTAATCAGAAACAGGTGATGAAGGTTCCTACTTTAGGAATAGGGTCCTGTTCTCTGTTAGAAATAGTTAGCCTTCAATGTGTGTCAATTATTTCAGTTAAGAAATGAGTTCATAAAGTGTGATGATCGAAAACAGGTGATGAAGATTCCTGCTTTGGGAATAGGGTCCTATTTTCTGTTACAAGATAGTTGGTCTTTCCTGTTGCA